>WBZZ01004801.1:20000-27500 GCA_019918135.1 Paulinella micropora | reverse complement strand
TCTAACTATCTCCTACAATGACGATTTTGTGTCCGCCGTTAATCGCGCGCAGCGCAAGGGCTAAACAGGCAACCAACTCCTGACCATGGCTGATGAAGTCGGGACGTGATGCAAAGGGTTGATGAAGTCGGGGTTGTAGAAGGTAACTCACAACGAGCGTGAACTCCTGAAACCTCAGCTTGTTTGTGGCATCATCTCCTTAGGGCACACGCTCCTGGGGAGTGTTCTAGTGTTGTCCCGTATAGTTCAAAAGGGCTCGGCTACCTTTCGGCTTGAACTGGGCACAGACACCAACCACAGCGAGACAGTGGTTGGTGTGCAGCTTGGCCGGTGCTGAAAGTTCTTGTCGGGGGTAGTATAGGAGGCAATGGCTTTTCAAGCTAAGCCACGCCCATAGATTAAACATTAAACATATATATTTATATCTGTCTATCTATCTATCTATCTATCTATCTATCTATCTATCTATCTATCTATCTATCTATCTATCTATCTATCTATCTATCTATCTATTACATATGATATCTAGATATTGCACGCGTTTCAAAGTGCCAATCCTGTCTATCGATCTATCTATCTATCTATCTATCTATCTATCTATCTATCTATCTATCTATCTATCTATCTATCTATCTATCTATCTATCTATCTATCTATCTATCTATCTATCTATCTATTACATATGATATCTAGATATTGCACGCGTTTCAAAGTGCCAATCGTGTCTATCGACAACCGACCAGACAACGGTACATACATACATACATACATACATACTTACTTACTTACTCACTTACTTACTTACTTACTCACTTACTTACTTACTTACTTACTTACTTACTTACTTTCTCACTTACATACTTACATACATACATACATACATACATACATACATACATACATGCATTCATTTCCATATACGTATGCATATACATGTACGTGTACAGGTTTGACGCCGTTGGAGAGTGCGGCGACAGTGTTGCGCAAGTGTATTGTGCACGGCTTCTTCATGCATGCTGCACAGCTGTCAAGCGGCGGCCGGTCTACCCTCACCACACACCACACAACACGACCATAACCGCAACCCTACAAAAGTTCACCATAATTCACCGGCAATGTACGGTTTAATTTACCGAAACATTTCCAAAAAACCATCGAAAACAGGACGATTTTTACCGACGATGTATTTGCATTTTGACCGGATTTTTTTTTTTTTTTTTTTTTTTTTTTTTTTTTTTTTTTTTTTTTTTTTGTTGCCAGCGACCTCCATCAACCACAGTAACAACCACAACAGCAGCACACGCGCGCAACATGTTAATATGCACGGCTTCTTCCATGCATTGCCGCATAGCTGTCGAGCGGCGGCCTCAGTGTTCCACACACCACACACCACAAACCACACACACAAACACACACAAACACACAGAACACACACCACGACCATAACCGCAACCTCAACACCACACCACGACCATAACCGCAACATCAATACACACACACGCAAAAAAAAAAAAAAATGCACAATCCACTCTATCAGCTAGAAATTTCCCCGGGGGGGGGAAAATGAGGTGCTCCTGATGGGCTGCTAGGTACAAGACGGTGCGCGGTGACCAGACCCTGCTGATCCACCCCGCCTCCGTGCTCTTCCGCGGTATGCAGTCGCAGTCTACACCACAACACCCCACAGTTTCTGGTGTCGGGTGTGCGGGAGAGCCACCGCAGGCCAATACATACATATATATATATATAATTATACATATATATATATATATATATAATATCAGGCATGATGTATTGTCTCTTACTGAAAAGCCAAGCCCCCCCCCCCCCCCCCTCTCTTTCTCTCTCTCTCTCTCTTTTCTCTCTCTCTCTCTCTCTCTCTCTCTCTCTCTCTCTCTCTCTCTCTCTCTCTCTCTCTCTCTCTCTCTCTCTCTCTCTCTCTCTCGGGTTGCTGGCCTAGGGTGGCTCTCTCTCGCACTTGAACATGCATACACATATACATATAAACATACATATTCACATTCATATAAGAAAAAAGTATTTTACCATATAAATATGCTTAGGCATATACCTGTCAAGTCACATTTCGTTTTGAGCGAATGTTTGAACAGATGTAAAAGATGTTTTCACCCCCGCTCTG
Organism: Paulinella micropora; assembly: GCA_019918135.1. Lineage (NCBI taxonomy): Eukaryota > Cercozoa > Imbricatea > Euglyphida > Paulinellidae > Paulinella > Paulinella micropora. The sequence continues at coordinate 25,360 of WBZZ01004801.1, read as the reverse complement.
TGGTCTAGCGCGACATACAGTACCATGCAGAACATGCATACATGCATACGTACGTCCATAACATGCATGCATACATAACAGAACCTGCATGCATGCATTCATGCTTACATGCACGCATGCATACATGCATGCATACACACATACATATGGTGAGTGCAGGTGGTGCAAACTGGGTGATCTACCACGACACGCAGGAGACCACCGAAAAGTAACAAAGACACACAGACATAGATAGATAGATAGATAAATATAAAGGTAGGTAGGTAGGTAGGTAGGTAGGCAGTAGATAGATAGATAGATAGATAGATAGATAGAAAGATAGAAAGATAGACAGACAGACAGACAGGTGTACCGAAAAGTATCAACATTCAAACACACACACACACACACATACACACACACACACACACACGCACACAGCAGATCACAAAGTGCTAAACGTCATGTTTTGTTGTACTTTAAATACGACCAACTCTTGATGTATGTGCCGAGTGCATGCATACATACATGCATACGTGCATGCATAGGTACATGCGAGAGGTGACCGCCATCGACCCCAAGTGGCTGACGGACATCGCACCGCACTTCTACGAATTCAAGACGGAGCACCAGCGCAAGATGGAACAGGCTGGTCCCCCTGCCGAACCAGGTGTCCGTCTCCGTCTACGCCTGTTGTTCTGTATTATCTATCTATTGAGTATGCGTGTTTTTTGGTTGCGGGAGAGCCACTATGTATGAGAAGTTCCTATTTCTTAAGTACAACGAACAATGACTTCAAGCGCTTTAATCTCAGTCAGTATTTGCATCTACAACCTGTTATGGCTCATTAGAAAGCTCTTGATTAGAGCTTTCAAATGAGCCACCACACAAGCCGCAAAGATCAGAACCGGCTGAGAACGAAACGTTTTAAGTCATTGCTCATTGTGTTTAAGTACAAGAACTTCTCATGTATGTATGTATGTATGTATGTATGAGTTTTTGCTGGTCTGGGGTGGCTCCTACGCCACTATGTATGTATGTATGTATGTATGTATGTATGTATGTATGTATGTGTGTATGTGTGTATGTGTGTATCTATGTATGCATGTATCTATGTATTATTAGGAGCGAATATGTATGTATGTATGTATGTATGTATGTATGTATGCATGCATGTATGTATGTATGTATGTATGTATGTACACCCGAAACCCGCGGTTTCGTGGGGTAGTGAAGAATGGGCCAATCTTTCTATTGGTCTGTCTGTCTGTCTGTCTGGTCAACAACGCCCATGCAAAGCGGAACAGGCCGGCCCAGAACGCTGTCGAAGTGTAGCGAGCTAGCTGTCTATACCAGTCTATCCATCTATCTACCCATTCATCTGTCTATTTCCTTGTGTGTGTGTGTGTGTGTGTGTGTGTGTCTACCTATCGAAATGTCTAATATTCCTACCTATCTCCTGTCTCTCCGCTATTTCAAATCTAATTTGTCTGCCGAATCTGTTGGCTTGCCCTTGTCAAGGTCCTTCTGCCGCGTCCTCTGCCTTCGCCTCCTCCGCAGAACGCCTCTTTGGCGAACCACCCAGCAAGAAAATACACCGCGAAATCTTCTGAGGCAGGAGGAGCAGGGTGTAGCCCGTGCTTTCGTCCCTCGGGGCCGTTGCAAAGCTCCAGCCCCTCTTCCAGCTCTTTGTTCAGTTTCTTTTCATCCTCTCGCAAGCTGTTGGTTATGTTTCTGACAAGATGGCAGCGCTTTCCTAACTTCTTGGCCGATGTTCGAGCTTCTTCTTGACCTCCTCGTCCTTTGTCTCTGCATCGACTTGGTCACTGACTGTACTGTATACACTGAATGACTAGCAGCGCTTCCTTCTCAGCCCTTGTGTCCAACAGCTATGTCCTTATCTCTCATACTGAGTGAAAAACAACTAGTCTCGCAGTAGGATAATTTTGTACCGGAACGCCTCTTTTAGCATATAACAATTATCATTCAAGTGCCAAAACAACCCCTTTTTGAACTCATTTTACTTAATCAACATTTGAGACACGATAGTGCAGAGCACGTGATTGGAAAGCTCTTGTCCTGAGCTTTCAAATGAGAAGTTCCTAAAAATGAGAAGTTCCTAACTCTTAAGTACAATGAACAATGACTTCAAGCGCTTCGATCTCAGCCAATACTTGTATCCATCACGTGTGTTATGGCTCATTAGAAAGCTCTTGATCAGAGCTTTTCAACGAGCCACTGCACAACCAACAAACATGAGAAATAGCTGAGATCGAAGCGCTTGAAGTCGTTGCTCGTTGTGCTTAAGAAATACTAACTTCTCAAATGATGCCATATCACTGTGACTGCTAGTGATGGAGAACGCTGAGAGCTAACATGGATAAAAAGTATGCCTGTAAGGACGAATGAAAAATTTCGGCCAGGAAATATTTCGCCCAGTAATTTTTCACTGCAGCATACGTTGTTTTTGCACAAACTTTGGGTGGTCGGAATTCTTCCCTGCTCCTTCACCGCAAGATACGTTATTTTTTTGGCCAAAATTGAGGTGGCCGAAATTTTTCACTTGTCCTTAATATGTGCGAAGTAGTAGTGATGATCGCGACCCGCACCTCAACCCAAGCAATCGAATGCTGTTTCACATATTACCTTGCAAACCTCCTCTATGTTCCATCGTCTTTACTTTCGATCGCACCTTATCCTCCTCCTCCTCCTCCTCCTCCTCCTCCTCCTCCTCCTCTTCCTCCTCTTCCTCCTCTTCCTCCTCCTCCTCCTCCTCCTCCTCCTCCTCATCCTCCTCCTCCTCCTCCTCCTCCTCCTCTCCTCTCTCTCTGTCTCTCTCTGTCTCTCTCTCTGTCTCTCTCTCTGTCTCTCTCTGTCTCTCTCTCTCTCTCTCTCTCTCTCTCTCTCTCTCTCTCTCTCTCTCTCTCTCTCTCTCTCTCTCTTTCTCTCTCGCTCTCTTGAATTTTCTCTTCATGGAAATCATACATACATACATACATACATACATACATACATACATACATACGTACATGCATACATACAGACATACAAATTTATATACAGACAGACAGACAGACATACAGACATACAGACATATAAACGTGAATATATATGTACATATTATGGTGTTGAAGTGTCCCCCCCCCCCCCCCCCTCTCTCTCTCTCGCAATCATGCTTTTAATAAAGGGCACACTCGGTCCACGCAAGCAGATTGGTATTAATTATTCTGTTCTGGGATCTAGCCGCATATTTACGCAAACACTGTTGACTTTGATAGTAATAAACTTGAATACTTGCCACCCGTAAAATCTGAGCCTACACGGTGGGAAGCAGAAGAGGTAGAATGGAAGTGGTATCGAAGAGATACAATACGGAAAAGAAAATATTAATAAAGCGTCAACAACTCCGAGGCTTTGTGTCGGTATTAATATTAGTACTAATCGAATCTACAGAGTCACTTTAATACAGTATTGGCGAGTCGGATACTGATCATCTGTGACAAGTTTCAACTATTCCAAGTGGTTCAATGAAAACTTGTGACCGTTGTGAGTTTGTATTACAACTCTTCAAGTAAGCAGATACAACGAACTCTTAATATGAACACTATGGCTGCGTTGAGTCCTGACTCGATGTGAGCAGGTGAAATACCAGTAAATAGTAGAGAGGTCACTTCGTTTATTTACGTAATTTCGAACTCTTGGCAGGTAGATTGTAAGGTCTCCAGTTCTCAAACGGATAGTAGTGTCGCGAGTCTTCAAGTTAACAGTCATCAAACGGATAGTGTCGGGTTGTTGGAGTTAAAAATTTCCCAAATTGATTTGGGAAGCCTCAAGGCGAAAATGACTGGCAACGGAAAACAGTTAGATATTGTGTTTTTCCGTCCTTGTTCACAAATTTACAGTAAAGCGTGTTTCACGGGGAAACTTGAATCGGGGAAAAAGGTAATACGAACAGGAAAAATGGCAATAGCTAAAAAGATCTTTGAACTAATCGTTTGAAATCATTTCTGAACGAAATCGAAAAGTGGTTAGTGAAGTCAAAACGTCGTGCAGAGGAGAATCTAATAAACCGGTCAAAAAGAGTGTCTTATCAACGGTAAAGGTTTTGGCCGGTCGTTAAGGTGCTCAGTCTGATAGCTTCCCCCCCCCCCCCCAGACCTAACTGTTGAGTTGAGTTGCGTACAGAATGAGTGATTAACGAACGAAGTATGTTGTCTCACAAAAAAATGTTCAAAAGGAAAAAGAGAGATGGGTGAGTCTCTTAAACCATAGGAGAGTAGAAGAAGGATGCGTCTATACTGGCGCGATGCAGACGATGATCAGCCGGGGCCGGATATACATGATTTGCAGCGGGACTGGGACATTTGAGGCACAGTAGCGAGCGTTGATATCGGGAGGCGATGTCGAGCCGTGGAATATTAGGTGGCCGGGTATCTCATAGCCAAGATGAACCAGTGAAGCACCAAGTGTGCCATGCCGATATAACTACTGAGGGGTTCAAGTTCGGTGAGAATAATCGTCGACCTGCAGGCATAAGAGGCGATCAAGGACTTACATGGGTACGCCGGTCATGGCGTAATATTTCTAGGGACGATGACTACTCAAGTGGGAAAAGCGCTGGGCGGAGGGCGGGTGAAGCCATTAGGATGGGTAAAACCCACTTGAGAGTGATGGGGGATGGCTATTCCTTAACTTTTGCTTGTCTGTCTTGCTGGAGGACGGGCAATGTGAAGGATTCGCCGGTGATGATAATACCTGAGTGGCGCTAAGGAACTGTGGTGAGAAACCAATCGCAGTTCCTATTCTTCTTTTAAAACGATGTCAAAGTTGACTCGCTTAAGCGGTGCGGGGAGCGTGTGAAGTAGCAACAAGAGGGTATTTATATCTCCATTCCATATGGAGGCCAAAGAGTAACCACACTAAGTTGTCTTCAAATCCGATTTGGTGACACGCGTCGACGGTTTCTTGTAGAAGGGTACGATGCGGGATGTAGTCGATGCGGTCTTCCGGCATGAGTAGAGCGAATGGCTTCTGAAGGGCGAAAAAAGTCCGCGCGACGGTAAGAGAGCAGTCAGTACAGGGGATGACGATAGCCAAATCCCACGGGGCACGAATGGCTCGTGTCTTTAGGCTAGCGCGAATGATGCGACAAGGGAGGGATTAGAGTTTCCTCTCCAAAGCGGTGTTTGTGCCGTCGATGGCGAGCCACAGAGTAGAATCTGCTCTGGGCAGTGGAATGGTTGCATCCTGTTTACCGTGCACCTTACCCAGACTTGCTCCCTCCCGCCCCAAACTTTCACCACCACTTCTTCCTGACATTTCCCACCAAACGCAACACCCACAACGAACTTTCGTGACTTAGGTCGAGGTGGACCCTTAGG
>WBZZ01004801.1:0-12500 GCA_019918135.1 Paulinella micropora | reverse complement strand
GTGTACTGAAGTTTGGCCTCAAGCGGAAAATAGGAAGTAATTCATATATATACCTTGTGGCCATGTTTGCCTGTGTGGTATTATACTTGTGCTACCGGTATTAAAGCTCACAAGCTCCAGAAGTGTCTTTGTTGTCGAGAGACCATCAAAGGTATTCTTCAACTTTATTATTGGCCTAGTGGTTCAGAGAACCGCTAGCAGCAGCAACACCAGACAGAAGCTGTGGCACCTTAAGTGCCCTAACTGACTGAAGGGTGAGATACTGAGATAGCGGCGGCACCGTCGGAACCTACCACCAGCAGGGACAATAACCCTAACTTCAGTGATTATATATATTATGTTGCTATTCAATGACATTCAAGATAAAAAATAACCAGTGAGTCAAGTTTTCTGTTTTCGTTAGAATTTCATCTTAGTTATTTTTTTTTCGCAATCACTCTTTTAGTTTTTGTTGAAAAGTTTGAATTTTTCAGTGAAACTTGATTAACCGCAGCCGTACCAGAGGCAAGTTTTTATTAATATTAAAACAGTTTTTCAGCGGCGTAAATGTCGATTCTCAGCGCCACTACCAACAGAAAATTATCAGCTATTTAATTATGAACATCATGAGCCTGCCATTTCACTGCATAGCATTTTAATTTTTGGAGCACTGCGATCAATATCTTTCGCCGGCGCGGCTTTATATAATTTTTCAAGTATCCCGACCAGTGGCAAGTATTCTCTTATTGAAGTTGTGTGTAATTGTTCTGATATATATTATACGAATGTGCCCTGTACCGGTCGGCCGCGTACTTGACTGTAAAATTTTTCAAAAAAAAAGATTCTGAAGTAAGTAACTAACTTCGCTATATACCCAAGTACGTGTATTGGAGTAACAGGGACATTAATAAATAATGTCCGAAGGTCTCTGCCAATATGCCTTGTCACTGTAATGGAAAGAAATTTATGAATATAGCACAATCATTACTAATGCACTTCATGAGAAGGGAAGCACAATAAAATGATAAGTAAAACCGTTAGTCCCAAACTGCGATTAGTTGTTCAATACACAAATGGAATCCTTCGAAGGTTTCACAACTGGAAATATCTGATATGATCTGATACGAGCTGAAGAGTAAGAAAAACTGAACAAAATCGAAACAGGAAGCAGAAATTCCAACGTTCGTTTTGTGGCAAAAAAGGCAAAGTTTGAGCTAAACAAGTTTTGGACCGGCCGGTATAATATTATTGGGGAAAATTTTGAGCCCATGCAAAATTTTGGCCCAGGAAGTCTTGGACAGGGCCTGGCAGGTTTTATGACCAAACATTGAGGCAAAATCAAAGTGGCTCCAAACTCGTACATGTGAATCCTGGACATGAAGGTTTCAGCATTATTGCTTGCAATAACTTGTGGGTAGTGCATGTATGCTTTGTCGATTGCTGGAAACATACTAAGTATGTATAACAGTATGTCAGGCGATAGTGCTCAACAAGGAAATGCAGAAAAGTACCTAAAGTAGACATTGTTGATATTTTGACTGTATGAATGTTGTGAATGTTAATACATTGCATGTTGTGTATGTTTAGGCTGCAAGGGCAAAACGAGCAGTAATTGCGTTAGGCTTTTGTCCTGAACGAAAAAATGCCAAAAAGTGGGTAAAGTTGGTGTTGGTAAATTTTGACAGGCAAGTATTGGCCGCAAGGGAGAAATGCGCAGTAATTGCGTTAGGGTTTTGTCCTGAACGAGGAAAGCTCACAGTGGCAGTGCAAACATTGGCGGCAGGGGAGAAATGCGCAGTAATTGTGTTAGGCTTTTGTCCTGAATGAAGAAATGTCAAAAAGCGAGTAAAGTTGGTGTTGGTATTTTTTTTTTGACAGGGAACAGGTTCTACTCCTCCAAGTTCACATTGGCAGTGCAAATATTGGCAGCAAGGGGGAAATGCGCAGTAATTAAGAGGGTTTTGTTCCGAACGAGGAAATGCCAAAAAGTGAGTAAAGTTAGTGTTGGTAAATTTTGACATGAAACAGGTTCTAGATCTACTCCTCCAAGGTCACAGTGGCAGTGCAAATATTGGCTGCAAGGGAGAAATGCTCAGTAATTGCGTTAGGCTTTTGTCCTGAACGAAAAAATGCCAAAAAGTGGGTAAAGTTAGTGTTGGTACATTTTTGACAGGGAACAGGTTCTACTCCTCCAAGGTCACAGTGGCAGTGCAGGCATTGGCCGCAAGGGAGAAATGCACAGTAATTGCGTTAGGCTTTTGTCCTGAACGAAGAAATGCCAAAAAGTGGGTAAAGTTAGTGTTGGTAATTTTTTGACATGGAACAGTTCTACTCCTCCAAGGTCACAGTGGCAGTGCAAATATTGGCCGCAAGGGAGAAATGCACAGTAATTGCGTTAGGGTTTTGTCCTGAACGGGGAAATGCCAAAAAGTGGGTGAAGTTGGTGTTGGTAATTTTTTGACAGGGAACAGGTTCTACTCCTCCAAGGTCACAGTGGCAGTGCAAATATTGGCCGCAGGGGATAAATGCACAGTAATTGCGTTAGGCTTTTGTCCTGAATGAGGAAATGCCGAAATTTTTCATAGTCCCTGTTGTAGTGTAGTTTACGGAAGTTGGTGTTTGGACGTAACAAGCATGACGTTGTAACTTGTTGTGGAGGTCGCACACGGGAGCTAAAAGTCAGAGAGTGCAATAGTACGAGTTTTGTGGAAAAGTTGAAGTCCACATGCGGAATGTGTCCTAGGTGAAATTTTTGATTTTTTTCTTTTGCATTTCTCCATTGGAGGGCTTTGAGGTGTAACTGCCCCCAAAGGATTTTTTCCAAACGCGATTATTGGCTTCAAAAAAAAGAAAAAAAGAATGTGTTCCGAATTCGGGAAAGTTCAGCCCTTCCGAATTCGGACACCTTCCGAATTCGGGGCAGTACACAGCCTGGGCGTAGTCCTGGTTCACTCCCTTGCCAAAACTGTAACCATTCCCCAAATCAAACTGCGCTTCCACTAGCCCAAAACGTCCGGCCATACATCGAAATCAAAGTCGTCTCGGGCTGCGTCGTTGTCGCCTGCTTTCGCGGGCACGCTAACGCCGCCTGCCCCCCTAAGTCAGCATGGAATACAACACCTTCCGGTCCCCGAGCTTCCTTGGTCGAACTGGGGGGCCTGGCGTCCACGCAGCAGGCCGGTTCTTATTCTTCTTCTTCTTCTTCTTCTTCTTCTTCTTCTTCTTCTCTTCTTCTTCTTCTTCTTCTTCTTCTTCTTCTTCTTCTTCTTCTTCTTCTTCTTCTTCTTCTTCTTCTTCTTCTTCTTCTTCTTCTTCTTCTTCTTCTTCTTCTTCTTCTTCTTCTTCTTCCTCTTCCTCTTCTTCTTCTTCTTCTTCTTCTTCTTCTTCTTCTTCTTCTTCTTCTTCTTCTTCTTCTTCTTCTTCTTCTTCTTCTTCTTCTTCTTCTTCTTCTTCTTCTTCTTCTTCTTCTTCTTCTTCTTCTTCTTCTTCTTCTTCTTCTTTCTTCTTCTTCTTCTTCTTCTTCTTCTTCTTCTGCATTTCTGCCGGCGGGCGAGCGCGAAGCACGGCCCTGCTGCTCCCCTGCTCCGGTCGGCTGCGGGTCGACGGCCGGACCTAGCTCGAAATCGTCCGCCTGAGCTCCCTCGTTCCCCCAATCTCCCAGTGAAAGGCCCAGCCCCGCGCCCCCAAATTCAGCCGTGCTGAAGGCAGCGCCAAAGTCTCTCCACTCGGGCGGGTCTGTCGCGGGGGGCTGCGGCTCGGCGGCGGCTCGGGCCCGTCGCGCAGCTTGCGCAAAATGTCGCGAAGCAGCAGCGCCAGGTCAGGCTCTAGTGCTGAGCTAGTGACCAGGTACTTGAGCTCGTCTTTTGTGAGGCGCAGCAGCCCCGCCCTATCGCGGTATTGCAGAGTGCGGAGCAATGTTTCTCGAGCCCCTTCTGACACGCCGTGCGCCGCGAGCCTTCCCGCAGCCAGCGCCGGAGATCCGCCCGCCCGGCGCCGGGGTCGCGGGGCCCTGCGCAGGGCCGGGGCTGCCGGGGGTGGCGCGGGCGTCGCGACCTGGGGCCGCTCCGACTCCGCCCGTGCTGCCCAGCTGGCCAACAAGCCCCGGAAGCCGGGCGAGGAGCCAGGCTTGGCTGTCATGGCAGGAGGGTGGGAAGAGCAAAAGAGAAGTGTGCACGCGCGACGGTCTAGGGGTTTGTTGTGTGGGGGAGGAAAAGAAACGTTGCCGCGGGGGTTTTGCCTCCCCGGGGGACGGGTCCCAGTACTACAGGCCGGGCAAAAGACCCCCCCCCCCCCACCCCCCCCCCCCCTTCTTTCTGTGCTCTTCTCTTTGCTTCTTTTTTCTTCTCTGAGCCTGGGGACAGGGAAGAGGGAAAGGGAAGGGGGCGGTAGACATAGTCAGTGCCAAGTCCAAAAGGATATTTGTCGAGCTTTTAATAAAAAAAACGTTTTTAGGTAACTTTTCCCCTTTCTTGATCTTCTTTTTTTTCCTTTTTGAAACAGAATTCTTTTTTTATTCTACCTGCACTACACAGTCGCGCAGAAAAGACGCCGCGGCCGAGTTGCTGTCGTCAACGTCCAGAATGTCGTACAAGCCGTCCAACCGCTGTCAGGGATGCGCGCCGGCCGGCACCGTCTTGCGGCTGTAGTACAAATAAAACAGATTAATGCCACCCGGCTGAGCAAACTTCACTTGCCCTTGTTGGAGCTGGAGCAGCAGGCTCTGCAGCTTTTCGAACCTGGTCTCCAGCTGCGGGTTTTAGAACACGCCGTCCACCTTCATATAGTAATGCGGGTTGAAGCGGATGTACACGACCGGCAGCTTGGCAAGCCCTTCCTGCATCGCCAGCGCAGTGGCAATGTTATGTGTGCGCGCGAGTTCACAACGGTAGCGCCGGTGCTCGAACTCGTCGTTGCCCACCAGCAGCACGCACCCGTGTGACTGGAAGAGCGGGATACGGAAATCCGGCCTGGCCCTCACAAAGCCCCCAAAGTCTGGGCCCTCACACAGCCCGAAATCGACCGTGTTCACGTAGTCCCGGTCGCAATGCCAGCCCTGGCTGTGCAGAAAATCGGCCAGCTGCTGGTCGCTGTGATACCGAGCGGCCAGGCCCTCCGCCGTGTGGCAGCACTGCACGTGGTAGTCCAGCAACCACGCTGTTTTGCAACGCGTCGTGCACGCCAGCGATTCTTGGCCGGGCTGGAACCTGGCCGTGCCGTGCGACACAAAGCTGCACGCGTACTTCCAACTCCTGCTTTCCTCGTGCCATTGCTTGTGTCCTTTAAGCGTGCCCGATTGAGCGAAGCGCGTAGTGCACTCGTTGCAGGCGTATGGCTTCTCGTCCGTGTGCACGCACTTGTGCACGGTGAGGTCACCAGATGCCGCAAACTTGCTGTCGCACTTGTCGCATGCGTAGGGCTTCTCGTCCGTGTGTGTGCGTACGTGTTCTGTCAGTCTGCATGGGTATCGAAAGACCTTACCACAGATGTCACAGACAAACCGCCTGTCTAGCTCAGTTTGCGCTTCTGGGGCAAATTCTTGGACTCGACCCAGACTGAGGCGTCCTCGGGGTTTGTTTCCGAAGTTGCACTCTTTGCCTGCAGCCGCCAGCGCTGGGCTGGCTGTTCTGCACCGCCTTGTGTCTCTTTTGTTTCCCTGATTTTAGTCTCCTGTCCAGCCCGCGCCAGCGCGCTGGAAGGGAGGTGCGCGGGGGAGCCCTGCCCTGCCGGCGCGGGCTGGGGAGGGGGTTGGGGCGCTGGGCGGGCCCGCCCCCCCGGGGCTCTGTGTCACTCGCAGGTCGCAGACGTCTTCTCTGTGTCACTCGCAGGTCGCAGACGTCTTCTCTGTGTCACTCGCAGCTCGCAGACGTCTTCTCTTGCGGGATTGAAAACGCTGCGCGGCCTCCCGTCTCCGCTTTTTCTTGAGTCAGCGACGCTCAAGGCGCTCACGCTTCTTTTTCAACCTGCGCGCGTGTGGGAGACACAGCCTAAAGTGCCCGTCATCGGCCCACGGTTCAGCCTCAGCGAGCATCGCGCATCCAGACAAAGTAAAACAGCGTTCGCAGGCGGGAATCCATTCTGGCGCAGACTGAGAGAGGAGCAGGCTCAGCTTGCCTCCTGCTTGCAGGCGTAATCGCGCGCCTGAGGACAGAAGGGCCACAGCGTCCTCTGCTTCGTACTTGCTCTTAAAAGTGCGGGCCGCACCAGATTCGGCGGCAGGCACTACTTGCATCTTTTTTCAGAAGAAATACAAAGAAACGCAAGACAAAAAAATGGGTTGGGAGGGGGCGAGAGGGGAAAGGCCCAAGGAAGATAGCTTAGGAGAAAAGAGGGGAGGTGCCAGTATTTTCAAAGGATATTTCTTTGAAAATAATGGTCTGTCTGGAAGGCTTGGAGCTGCCTTGCGGGGGTGTCAGTAGAGCCTATCGTCAAATCTTCGTACTCCCCTCGCGGGTGAGACGATGGAGGCACATGTGCAGACATGCATTCGCCATTGACTGAGAAGCACTATTATTATTATTATTATTATTATTATTATTATTATTATTATTATTATTATTATTATTATTATTATTGACATACCGATCCGTCTGGACCAGTGTTTTCATTGAACATACCGGTCCGTCTGGAAGTGTTGGAACTGTCCTTGCGGGGGTGTCATTAGAGCCTATCGTCAATTCTTCGTACTCCCCTCACGGGTGAGACGATGGAGGCGCATGTGCAGAAATGCATCAGCCATTGACAGAGAAGCACTATTATTATTATTATTATTATTATTATTATTATTATTATTATTATTATTATTATTATTATTATTATTATTATTATTATTATTATTATTATTATTATTATTATTATTATTATTATTATTATTATTATTATTATTATTATTATTATTATTATTATTATTTTGGACACCGTGATAGCCCAGTGGTCAAGTTCTACCATCTGGGCCCTGTCGCCAGTTCGATTCCCGTCGGTGCCACCAGTATTTTCATTGAACATACCGGTCTATTTCTGGACCAGTATTTTGATTGAACATACCGGCCCGTCTGGAAGTGTTGGAACTGCCCTTGCGGGGGTGTCATTAGAGCTTATCGTCAATTCTTCGTACTCCCCTCACGGGTGAGACGATGGAGGCGCATGTGCAGAAATGCATCAGCCATTGACAGAGAAGCACTATTATTATTATTATTATTATTATTATTATTATTATTATTATTATTATTATTATTATTATTATTATTATTATTATTATTATTATTATTATTATTATTATTATTATTATTATTACAGCCCAATGGCCTCAAGGCGTTAAACTGTGACGCCAACTCATAACCCTTTGGTGGTAGATGCTGGGGAGGAGGGTCGTTGCGCGCGTAAAAGATCTTAAACTTCGCATATGCTGGTTGATAGCCCAGGACCAAGCAGACACCAGATTGTTATGGATGGGGTTTCGAGGCAGCTCTAGCAACCGCGCTTGGTGTATGCACTTGCACATTCGGTGACGTCTTGCAAGAGGTTGCTGGGACTGCGGAATAACCTCGGCTTAGTGCAGTCTTGCCCTCAGGAGCTCCATCGGTGGCCCCGATCTTCAGGCGAGAGACTGACACGGGGGGGTGGAGGACCTCGAACAAGGGTATTGGAGGCTTATGTCCGTTGAGGATATGCCATTAGCTGCATCAGTACGCCTCAGATATAGTAAATCTGCCTTAGTGTTGACTGTGACATATTTGAGGGAAATCCCAATGAAAAAACCTAGTCACACTTGCTAAACAGAGTTCCAGCCCAATGGCCTCAAGGAGTTAAACTGTGACGCCAACTCATAACCCTTTGGTGGTAGATGCTGGGGAGGAGGGTCGTTGCGCGCGTAAAAGATCTTAAACTCCGCATGTGCTGGTTGATAGCCCAGGACCCAGCAGACACCGGACTGCGGAATATGCCATTAGCTGCATCAGTTCGCCTCAGATATAGTATTATTATTATTATTATTATTATTATTATTTTGGACACCGTGATAGCCCAGTGGTCAAGTTCTACCATCTGGGCCCTGTCGCCAGTTCGATTCCCGTCGGTGCCACCAGTATTTTCATTGAACATACCGGTCTATTTCTGGACCAGTATTTTCATTGAACATACCGGCCCGTCTGGAAGTGTTGGAACTGCCCTTGCGGGGGTGTCATTAGAGCTTATCGTCAATTCTTCGTACTCCCCTCACGGGTGAGACGATGGAGGCGCATGTGCAGAAATGCATCAGCCATTGACAGAGAAGCACTATTATTGTTATTATTATTATTATTATTATTATTATTATTATTATGGACACCGTGATAGCCCAGTGGTCAAGTTCTACCATCTGGGCCCTGTCGCCAGTTCGATTCCCGTCGGTGCCACCAGTATTTTCATTGAACATACCGGTCCGTCTGGACCAGTATTTTCATTGAACATACCGGTCCGTCTGGAAGTGTTGGAACTGCCCTTGCGGGGTGTCATTAGAGCCTATCGTCAATTCTTCGTACTCCCCTCACGGGTGAGACGATGGAAGCGCATGTGCAGAAATGCATCAGCCATTGACAGAGAAGCACTATTATTATTATTATTATTATTATTATTATTATTATTATTATTATTATTATTATTATTATTATTATTATTGTTATTATTATTATTATTAATATTTTGGACACCGTGATAGCCCAGTGATCATGTTCTACCATCTGGGCCCTGTCGCCAGTTCGATTCCCGTCGGTGCCACCAGTATTTTCATTGAACATACCGGTCCGTCTGGACCAGTATTTTCATTGAACATACCGGTCCGTCTGGAAGTGTTGGAACTGCCCTTGCGGGGGTGTCATTAGAGCCTATCGTCAATTCTTCGTACTCCCCTCACGGGTGAGACGATGGAGGCGCATGTGCAGAAATGCATCAGCCATTGACAGAGAAGCACTATTACTGTTATTATTATTATTATTATTATTATTATTATTATTATTATTATTATTATTATTATTATTATTATTATTATTATTATTATTATTATTATTATTATTATTGTGGTTATTGTTATTATTGTTATTATTACTATTGTTATTAATTTTATTAATTTTATTATTTTTATTATTTCTTTTACTTTTATTATTGTTTTTGTTTCTATTTATTAGTCTCTTCTTTTTCTTTCTTTTCCTTCTCTCTCTTTTCCCTTTTTGTTTTCTTGTTCTCCTTTTTTGCTTTTTCCTATCCTTTGCTGCTTGTTGGGTCTGGGCTTGTTCTGGCATGGCTCTTCTGTATGTTTATGCTTGTGGCTTGTGGAGTTTCTTCTGGTCTATGAGGGGTGTGGGGTGCGGAGTGGTTTGGCTCGACTTGCTTGAGGCTGCATGTCAGTGAGGTTGCCAGGCTTGGGCCTGTCCTTATGGATATTGCAGCACTCGGCATAATCGCGTCGCGAGTACGCCACGTCGAGCCTTACTACGCTCTGCACACCACCCTCCTGGCTACGATAGCCTCCGGGTGCGAGTGAATTGCGTTAGGTGCTGCAGTTTCCTTAAGGGCTGTCTCACTGACTGTCAATTGATCTCACTTGCGCCCATGCTTGTTATGTCTTACCTTCTCTGGCGCTTTCCATTCTTACCTTCTAGTTCAGTATCGTCTCCCCTCCTACTGTCTGGCCTTGTGTTTGTTTGTTTGTTTGTTTTGCTTTTTGTGCTCGTTGCTGCCTCGTTTGTTGTCTTTTTTTTGTTTTGTTTTTGTTTTGTTTTTGTCTCTTTTGTTCTGGTTGTTTGTTTGTTTCTTTTGTTTGTCTTGTTCTTTGTTCCTTTTCTCTTTTGTTTTTTTTTCCTGTTTTCCTTCTTTACTGTTTTTGTTCTTCTATCTTCTTTTTCTCGCTTTTTCTTTATCCCTTTTTCTTTTCCTTCTTTCTATCTTTTTTCCTCTTTCTTGCCTCTTCTATATTACTCTTTCCAGGAGCTTTCTGTTGAACCTTAGTTCCAGATTTCCTTATGAGCTTGTACTGTCGTTCCTTGGAACCAGAATTCATTTGAATTAGGCTCTTTTTCATTTTTCTTCCGTCTTTTTCTCATTAAACCTTGCTTACTGTTTAAAATTTTTAAAATTTTTTTTTAAAAAAACCTTGCTTACTGTTAAAAATATATATTTATTATTATTCTTATTATTCTTATTATTATTATTATTATTATTATTATTATTATTATTATTATTATTATTATTATTATTATTATTATTATTATTATTATTATTATTATTATTATTATTATTATTATTATTATTGTTATTATGGACACCGTGATAGCCCAGTGGTCGTACGTAACAAGCATGGGCGCAAGTGAGATCAACTGACAGTCAGTGAGACAGCCCTTAAGGAAACTGCAGCACCTAACGCAATTCACTCGCACCCGGAGGCTATCGTAGCCAGGAGGGTGGTGTGCAGAGCGTAGTAAGGCTCGACGTGGCGTACTCGCGACGCGATTATGCCGAGTGCTGCAATATCCATAAGGACAGGCCCAAGCCTGGCAACCTCACTGACATGCAGCCTCAAGCAAGTCGAGCCAAACCACTCCGCACCCCACCCCCCTCATAGACCAGAAGAAACTCCACAAGCCACAAGCATAAACATACAGAAGAGCCATGCCAGAACAAGCCCAGACCTAACAAGCAGCAAAGGATAGGAAAAAGCAAAAAAAAGAGAACAAGAAAACAAAAGGGGAAAAGAGAGAGAAGGAAAAGAAAGAAAAAAAAGAGACGAAAAATAGAAACAAAAACAATAATAAAAGTAAAAGAAATGATAATAATAATAATAATACAAAAATAATTATATATATATATATATTTTTATTTTTTTAATTTTTTTTAACAGTAAGCAAGGTTTAATGAGAACGAGACGAAGAAAATAAAGAAAAGCCTGATTCAAATGAATTCTGGTTCCAACGAACAACAGTACAAGCTCATAAGGAAATCTTGAACTAAGGTTCAACGGAAAGCTCCTGGAAAGAGTAATATAGAGAGAAAAGAAAGAAAGAAAGAAAGACAGAAAGAAAGAAAGGAAGAAAGAGGAAAGAAAAAGCAGGAAAAGAAAACGGAGTAACAAAGAAGAGCGAAGAAAGAGGAAAAAAACAAAACAAAAAACAAAACAAAAAAACAAAAAACAAAAGAAACAAAAGAAACAGTTTTTTTTTTTTTTTTTTTTTTTTTTTTTTTTTTTTTTTAATACAGTAAGCAAGGTGTAATGAGAAAGAGACAAAAGAAAAATGAAGAAGAGCCTAATTCAAATGAATTCTGGTTCCAAGGAACGACAGTACAAGCTCATAAGGAGTCTGGAACTAAGGTTCAACAGAAAGCTTCTGGAAAGAGTAATATGGAAAAGGGGCAAGATTTTTTTTTTTTTTTTTTTTTTTTTTTTTTTTTTTTTTTGTTTCTTGTTAACAGTAAGCAAGGTTTAATGAGAAAGAGACGAAAGAAAAATGAGGAAGAGCCTAATTCAAATGAATTCTGGTTCCAAGGAACGACAGTACAAGCTCATAAGGAAATCTGGAACTAAGCTTCATCAGAAAGCTCCTGGAAAGAGTAATATGGAAAAGGGGCAGGAGGAAAAAGATAGAAAGAAAGAAAGGAAAAAAAGAGAGAAAGAAAAACGAGGAAAAGAAGATAGAAGAACAAAAAACAATAAAAAAGGAAAAAAAAGGGGGAAAAAAAGCAAAAGAGAAAAGGAACAAGAAACAAGACAAACAGAAGAAGCAAACAAACAATCAAAACAAAAGAAACAAAAACAAAACAAAAAAAGACAACAAAAGAGGCAACAACAAGCACAAAAAAGCAAAACAAACAAACAAACACAAGGCCAGACAGTGGACGGGGAGACGATACTGAACTAGAAGGCAAGAATGGAAAGCGCCAGAAAAGGTAAGACGTAACAGGCATGGGCGCAAGTGAGATCAATTGACAGTCTCTCTCTCTCACTCTCTCTCACTCTCTCTCTCTGTCTCTGTCTCTGTCTCTGTCTCTCTCTCTCTCTCTCTCTCTTCTCTCTCTCTTCTCTCTCTCTCTCTCTCTCTCTCTCTCTCTCTCTGTTCTCTCTCTCTGCTCTCTCTCTCTCTCTCTCTCTCTCTCTCTCTCTCTCTCTGGTCTCAGGCTCTCTGCTCTCTCTCTCTCTCTCTCTCTCTCTCTCTCTCTCTCTCTCTCTCTCTCTCTCTCTCTCTCTCTCTCTCTCTCTCTCTCTCTCTCTCTCTCTCTCTCTCTCTCTCTCTCTCTCTCTCTCTCTCTGTTCTCTCTCTCTGCTCTCTCTCTCTCTCTCTCTCTCTCTCTCTCTCTCTCTCTCTCTCTCTCTCTCTCTCTCTCTTCTCAGGCTCTCTGCTCTCTCTCTCTCTCTCTCTCTCTCTCTCTCTCTCTCTGTGTCTCTGTCTCTCTCTCTCTCTCTCTCTGTCTCTCTCTATTGCTCTGTCTCTCTCTCTCTCTCTCTCTCTCTTCTCTCTCTCTCTCTCTGTATGTGTGTGTGTGTGTGTTCGTGTGTTTGT
>WBZZ01004800.1:97500-101219 GCA_019918135.1 Paulinella micropora | reverse complement strand
CCCCCCGGCATATGCGCACCCAAGTCGGAATAAGTCATGGTTTGTGGGAACGAGAAGGAGTTGGGAGCTTATACTTGCGGGGGAGCTGGCCCCAGGCATGATGTTGATGCTGACATAATTGTTTTGGAATGCACGCAAATATTTATCTTAGGGGAGTGTCACAAACATACACACCACCCCACCCCCCCCCCCCCGCACATGCGCACCCCAGTCGGAATAAGTCATGGTTTGTGAGTTGGGAGCTTATATTTGCAGGGGAGCTAGCCCCAGGCATGATGTTGATGCTGATATAATTGTTTTGGAATGCACGCAAATATGAGAAGTTCGCAAGCTATAAACACAATGAGACTATGAGACGCTAAAATAGTGGCACCTTCCTGTTCCGGCTTGTTCCCGGTGAGTCGTGGAGCTGTAATGATGTTTCCATTCATTGTTATTAATAAATATTTTTTTAAAAAAAATAATTCCTGCACTTGACTTTAATTTTTTCGAAAAAAAAACCATGTTGGAGCAAAAGTGAAAAACTCCAAGTCCACGTAAAAAAAAAATTTCCCCAAATTCCACGGAAATGTTATTTTTTTTGCGTATTCCTATATTTTTGACATTTTCTTGCATTATTAGCTGCTGCAGATGCTCCTTATTCTCACACAGGACCCAAACGACTTCAAAAAAGCGACTGTCGTGGCACCAAAAAAATTCATCTTTTTAATACCTGCTTCGGTATGTCCATGGAGCATACAGCCCCTCACCGACCGCCCCCGTCCATACTAGACTCATAACACACGCAGAAAATAACAATGAAACACAAATAAAATAAATCTTACACTTGACTTCAACTTTTTTTGGAAAAAAATCATTTAGGAGCGATAGTGAAAACTCCAAGTCCACGTAAAAATTTTTTTGCCCCTAAATCCTCTGAAGTGTTTCTTTTTTAAGCGTATTACTGTATTTTGGAGTTTTGCTGTGATTAATAGCTGCTACAAATGCTCCCTATTCTCATACAGGACCCAAATGACTTCAAAATAGCGACTGTCGTGGCACCAAAAATTCATCTTTTTAATACCTGCTTCGGTATGTCCATGGAGCGTACAGCCCCTCACCGACCGCCCCCGTCCATACTAGACTTATAATACACGCAGCAAATAACAATGAAACACAAATAAAATGAAAAAAAAAAAAAAAAACAATCGAAGCCTTGTCCTGGCCTGGGTCACATACGCAGCATCGGGCACTTCAAAAATTGTTGCCCGTAATCCCAGCAAAAGACATGAGTAAATCCAGACAGATCTTATGCAGGGGTTGCATTTCAGAGACGTTCACGAGGTGCTCAGCGGACGCGTGAATGTCCACAAGAAGCCTACCTATCTCCACAGCTAGGTATACCTTACCCTGGAATCTCACAGGACCCATGGCTGTTGCTCACTGGTCCTCCTGGTCACTCCCTTCCTCTGGAACGTACAATGATGATTGGATGCTCGTCTCGCTGTCTGAAGATCCATCTAATTCTGCATATGATACTGGCTTCTGTTGGCGTCGGGGGGGTGCCGCAGCCTGAAGTGGCTCAGACTCACGCATCATAGTTGCATCTACCTCTTCAACCATGCGCTGTCTCTTGGGCCGCCGCGCCGCTCTCGACTGGCCCCCAGACTGGTTGCGCTTGCGCTAAAACAGGGAAACAACAAACAAACAAGGAATTAATCCGTCCAGAGCTACAACGAGAAAAATCTTCAACAACCAAAAACCTACGCCCTTAGTACCGCCCTTAGTACCCGTTTGAATTCTCCACCGCCATCCACGTCACCACCGCTGGCTCCGATGCCTGCACCACCGCTGGCTCCGACGCCTGCACCACCGCAATCACTGCAGGCCTGAAGCTCATGATGCGCGATAATAGCTGCAGCCATCTGTCGCTTCGTCTGGCCCTCACTTTGCAATCCGTACTCTCGGCAAAATTTCACCAGAACGGGCCGGGTCATTTTGCTGGCCAGCGTCTTTGCCTGAAGACCCTCCCGCTCCAACAGTTGCTCGATGGTGTACTGCCTTGCTGGTCGCCGTCTGCCTGACTGGGCACTTTCTTGCCAGTCCGTGCGCCCTGCGCCTTGCGGGTCCATAGCCTTTTCGTACCTCCTTTGCGCTCGGGCCCTATCACGGGCGCGTTTGGAAGGACGTCCCTCCCTGTTGCGGACGCTCGAAGTTGCTCTGCAACCCGGAATGTGCAGCTCAGGAGCATCTTGCTTTCGAACTGGCCTTTCCAAATAATGCGAGCAGCCCTTACAGAGGTCGCGGAAGTTTTCGCGTGTGCGCAAAACCCAGAGCCACCCTGGACCACACATACATGGGGTAGGGGGAGGGGAGGGAGAGAGACAGAGAGAGGAAGAGAGAAAAAAAGAAAGAATGAGGGGGGGGGGGGGGCGGACCTCTCTCGTGGTGAGGAGTTTCCCGTGCGATCACTATCCCTGGTTCCCACTTCCTGTCTCCCTTTGCGTCTATGAAAGAGTACCTAATTGAGCAGCAGTCACGAATTTCCCTTGCTTTGACACCATTCACAACTGTCGAAATGTCTGGGCTTTCGTTGCTAGGCTCCCCGCCGGAGAAATCCCGAAGAACCATATCTTTTATGACAGGGACAATAATACACCTAGTATCGGGATCGTCTCCAAACAGTCAGGCAAAGTCTTCCGGTTTGGAAAAGGGCTGATTGCTGTCGAGATGGTGCTTCCAAGCAATGGCTTTCAGAGAGTTACCCAGAATATCTATTACAGACAGAAATTGTGGTAACAGTAACAATACTAGTAGTAGTAGCTAGGGTTTCTGGGGGCGCATGGAAGAAAAGCTTGTGACGTTTTTTCTTTTTTATCCACACAAGCTTCTTATCCTATGCCAGTAGCAAGCACTAAGTTTTTTTTTTTTTTTTCCAGGTACTGTAAAGAGAGAGATAGAGAGAGAGAGAGAGAGGTGCAACCATGTTACCAACAATGTTAGCGGCGTGGTTGGGACATAATGAGTCATGCTGCACCTCCACCTCAGTCTTGTCGCTGAGCTCGGTGCTGTGCTTCAGCACTTGCTGGTAGAGGCCGGTCAACCAATTGATGAGACCGTAATTGTTGAGGTTGGATCCATTGTCTCCTGAAATCTGAATTATTCGCCTCAACACCAGACACAACACCAGTCACAACAATAATTCTAGTAATACTAAGAAAACTGAATAGCAAGACAACGCAATATTCAAAGTAAAAGAACAAGCAAGGGAATGTTCAGTGGCATACCCAATACGCCAGATATTCTCTACTGTGAAAAGGTAGTTGAGCGCCCAAAAGTAAATAATGGCTGTCTGTTTGCCTTACAAAACAAAATTGAAAGGTGGACATGGTTGAACTTGTCACGTACTCAGAACAAGTGATACCTTGGCCCCAGAACAAGTAATTGAGTTGTCTCGCGTTGATTGCACCCGGGACGTCCATGAACAATAAAACGATGCCCAGCAACCAGAACTGAGAGCCATCTAGCGCATAGAACCCAACGTAGTCTGCAAAAAGCTACGTACGTATACAAGGAACACAAGCACAGTTAGACCGAGCAGAAATATCGACATCATATCACGTTCAAGAACAGTACCTGTGCATGCAATCCTGATAGCATATGACGCCCCCACTCAGCCACGAAAGGCTTCATGGTAGCCATCTGACTCTCGTGGATGCTGAACTTCTCAATCACCTTCC
>WBZZ01004800.1:50000-95000 GCA_019918135.1 Paulinella micropora | reverse complement strand
GAGGGCCGATGATGAGTACAAGGACTTGATCCAGTACTTTTTGGCGGGGGATGAGCTGTTGTTGACGGAGAAGATCCGATCACAGCTCAAGACTCTGGCATGGAGGGATGGCCTCCTGTGGTACACAGGCAAGACACCGGAGACGGCCAAGAACCCGGTCTTATGGGTCCCAGCCAAACTGAGGCAGATGATCTACGTAGCGTCACACGTAGTCCCGTTGGTTAATCACCCGGGGGTACAGAGGACGCAGTGGATTATCAAAAGGCGATTCTGGTGGGAAGGGACGGATAAGTTCATTAAGAAGGGGGTCAAGGGCTGCACGACCTGTCAGATGAACAAGAAACACCCAGTGGAAGGGAAAATCCCAGTTGGGAAATTTACACTGCTGGAAAGGCTCTTTGAGTTCCTGCATGTGGACCACGTGGGGCCGTTGCTGCCGGTGGGGCCGGCGAAGGATAAGTTCTTGATGACGGTCATTGATAGGGCGAGCAATTACGTCTGGGCGATACCAGTGCCGGACACTACGGCGGAGACGACAGCCAGGGAGCTGATCGATCGGATCCTATGTATGGTAGGGGTCCCCAAGACGATTTGCTCAGATAAGGGCCAGCCTTTGACAATGAGCTGATGGAAAGGCTCGCGAAGTATTACGGGGTCCACTGGCAGTACGTTACACCGTACAATCCGAGGGCTAATGGCAAGATCGAGCGGGTACATAGGCCGCTCAAGTCGGCCCTAAGGACCTACTGCAAGAAGAGTCAGCTCTTGTGGAGGGAGGTGGTCCCAAGCTTTGTGTTCGGTATGGACGCGATGCAATCGAAAGCTCTTGGAGCGGGGGCGGAATGTAGATCCCCGTATCAGGTGGTGTACGGGCAGGAGCCGGTGATGCCCCAACACTTGGTATATCAGGATGCACCTGCGCTTGCGCTGGACGAGGATGAGCTCTGGGGGGTTCGTATGCGGGTCTCAATGGAGGCCATGCAAGCGGTGCGACAAGCAAGGCTGGCGGAACAGACTCGCCAGCTAAGTAAAGAACCCTTGGAGCAGGACTTGTCTATGGTAACGTACAAGCCAGGGGACATCGTCATGTTGTACTACCCACAGGTTCCGAAGGGCATATCATCGAAGATGTTTGTGCACTGGAAGGGGCCCTATCAGGTGGTGCAGCAGACAGGGCCGTTTAACTATCGGATAAGAGGCAGGGGGGAGAACAAGATTGTTAATGTTCGACACCTCATTAAGTACGATCCGTTCTTAATGGAAAACGAGATGCTCCAGGAAGCGCTCGTCAGGGAAAAAGGAGAGTTTCAAGACCCTCCTAAGTTGGTAACGGATAAGGAACCCGATGGTGGGAAGCCCGGGGACCGGAAGGGCCAGGGGGAGAGGAAGGCACGGGCCCCTGAAGAGGGCGTCGGCCGGGGAAGCTCCAAAGGGCCTGAGGTCGCGGGGAAGGTGTCAGATGCGAGTCGCAAGCCACCCACAGAGGCGGCGAAGCGGGCGGCGGATAATGATCTGATTTACTCGGAACCAGGAGGTAGACCGGGGAAGCGTAGGAAAACGGAAGTGCAGGCGGAGCCGGAGGAGCCTATTGAGCCCTCGCAGGTGGATGTCAAGCACAAGTTATGGAAGGAGGGTAATAAGACACTGGGGATGAACTGGGTTCTGAATCAGTTCTATCTTGTCAGACCCCCAACTAGATTCGTTGCAAAGGGGGACAAGGGTACTCTTTTTGTAATGAAGGTAGTGGGACTGGCGAAGGACTCGAGGAAGACTCGATCGTCGGAAAGTGCGCTTAAGAACCTTCCGCCTATGCTGCAGTTCTACCGGTCTTGGGATAAGGATACGGTGGAGAACCGGATGTACCGCGAGTATGTCCCGGTGTGGTGGGATGCTGCGAATAGGGAAGTATGGGATGCCAAGATAGATCCGGCCTCACGGAAGGCGGACAGGGATCACGAGGCATGCACCATATCAGCGTGGCCGAGGGGAGTGTTGGATTGCCCTTTCGAGTTACACGATGGGCACATTCCGCAAAAGATTTGGGACATGCTCAAACAGAGCGGGGTGGACTTAAGGCTAATCGGGGGTGCACACGCGACCGAAACGGTGCGGGGGAAGAAGCATCCGAGCCAGTAGGGAGGAAACATCCGGAAGGGGTGAAGGAAGAAGGAATTGGAATTCGGGTCGGGGAAAAGGGAAGTTGGGCGCACATTGACCATAGTGTGTGGGAAATTTGTACTGGGGGTCCTACTCAACATTAAAACTTTACGGACACGGAACGGGAGAGGAACTCGGCGAGAAGGCCATCGTCGTTTTAAGGGTTGGACTTTGGGGTTCGGTCAATTCGGACTTCGGGGCCAGGCACCATTCACATTTGATGGATTAGATTGGTGGTCGGTCAGAGTATGGGACTGTGACTTGAGGAAATCGCGCGCGTAGGGGGATGAAGACATGAACTGGTCGAGTGCCAGATTCACGATCTTCGGGCAACATTAAGCCTTGGAGCTTAGCCCACATGAAACACAGGCCTATAATCCGTTGGGTGGCTTTTGATAAGATTTGATCAGGGGTCGAGCTGAGGTGGCTCTTGGGATGGTGGACAGTCGGCTGGGATTCCCCAAAAAGCCGGTGCTGACGAGATTATACGAGATGTAGTCTCCGTTGGTATTACTCCAGAGTTGAGATCCGAGCGATCTCAAAGGAGGGGCAAGGGGTGCTATGTAACACCCACGGTATACTACATCGTTTTTACGCTATTAGGGTTTACGGGAATTTACTCGTGGAAGTAATTTCTTGTTATTAAATGTATTTTAAGATGAATTCTTATTACATTTCCGGTTCTGATTAATACATCCGGTTTTAACGTGTTTTTAGGATATGGAATATGAGAAGAAAGCTGGGATGCTTGGGTCTCATTGGACCTTAAAACCTACATCTAACATGTAACCGTTTACCGGAGTGGAGAAGGTTTTCAGGATGCAGATTACATGATTATGTAGCATCCATATTGAATAATCTCCCACATTAATAGCGTTGACCCGATCCTTCTACATCATATGTAGTAACCGTTTGAAGTTTTGGGGAAAAGGTCACGGAAATTCCGTGAAATTTGGCCTTTTTTCCCGTGACTGGGAATCTATGGCTAAATAAGGGAATTTGCACTTATGGGTTGTTGTTTGGGTATGTTTTGGCATTTGTGCAGGTTACGGACGTAACGAAACGTGTCAGTTGACCCTGTCAAAGGGACACTCCGTTTTTAACGGTTTTTCCCTCTGGCTTGTTGTTTGGGTTCAGACTTGACTTCCCTTTCTACTTTAGAAGTGGAGGTTAGTTCTGAACCAGTTGTGTTCAACGTTATTATTAAATTCCTTTTTATTATTGAGCTCGTAAGGGGTAAGACCTCCGGTCTTAATACAGATCATATAAGAATACCAAGAGATATGATAATAACTTCAAAAGAAGTAATAACACAAATATGTGATAAATATATGAAAAATATATGAAAAATATATAATATATATTCACATATGATCATAATATGAAAACTAAAATTTGGAAGCGCTTCCCGTAAGGGGTATATAAAAGTAACAAAAGTAATATAATATATATCACAAATACTGTGTGACAAATATCTGTAATTATCAGCGGGTCTGGGGGTCGGGTAGATGCCCCGCCGGGGCCTATCAGCAAATAGTCTGATCAATCGCCCTTCGTCTACCACTCCACCCCCAAGTTGGCCTCTTATCGATTTCTATGTATATAGTGTGATTACGGTTCAAAAAAGTTTATGAATTTAAGCAATACAATCTATTAGGTAGTGCGTGTTCCCGAGCTTACGCCCGGGAGCACGCACATACTTAGTAAGTTTCCGGGGGCCAAATCAACCTTTGCCGCGGCGCTTCTCATCCTCCCCCTCAACTTTGTGAAATTATGCAACTTAATGGTTATTACAACTTAAAAGGGAGGGGGGGGGGGGAAGAGAAAGGTGAAAGTCCAGGCATGTCATGCTCCCTTCGCCGTTTCCTTTCTCCATGCTTTCCCGGGTCTCTGACCCGCATCTGCTACCGCGCCTCAAACTTCCCGAGGTTGAGGGTCGGCAGCACTTGCAACAGCTCTGGTAACATAGGTCCACCCGCTCAAATCACCTATATCACTCCCCTCGATGTACAGTATGCGAGAAATATAATATACGAGAATTAATACAATCCGCTTCTGAGAATATAATTATAAATGATCCTAGCGTGAATATTTATGCGGGAAATATCCGGTACTTACAACGCGACTTTAACACCCAACTTTGCGAAAAATTATTTCACCAACTTAACCGAGATTTGGTCAGCCAGATAATTGAATTTCTCGTACGTGAAATTTATTTTGGTAAATAAATCCACGATGTTTTCCTCCGTCGGTACCCGGAACAACTTAACAACTCCCTTCTGAACCAACTTTTTGAGCAGGTGGTACCTGACATCGATATGTTTGGTTCTGGACTCCCCTAGTCCCCTTTCTGAGAGGATGATAATCCCCTCATTGTCCCCGAACAAGGGGGTGAAACCTCTTATGGGCAAACCGATGTCACGGAGAGACTGTCTTAGAGCAAGCAACTCCCTTACTGCTTCGTTAGCGGATACGGTCTCCGATTCAAGGGTACATTGAGCTATAACAGTTTGGAGTTTAGAGAACCATGTCACCGGTGCCCCGTTGAAGAGAAAGATGTACCCGCAACGGGACTTCCTTGTAACTTTTTCTCCGGCAAAGTCTGAGTCGACGTATCCCACGAGGGGGTGTTCGTCTATCAGTTTTTCGACATTGGCGATAACGGGGACATTGAAAGCCTTGACTTCTGTGGCTTCACATGAGTAAAGCTCAAGTGCCTTTTCTGCGGCCGATGGTCCTTCGGCGGCGGTCTCCATGATTTGGGGTTTTGGAGACAAAGAACCCTTCAGTCAACATCTTGACTAACCTCCTATCACCCCGTTTGAAATATAGGGCTCTCGGGGTCAATAACCATAGAAACATACGATGAACCATGGCATAAGATATTTCAGGGGATGGGACTTGTTGTTTTGCAGCTATACTCAAAGGACAGATCAAGAGAGGTCAGGTGTGAACAGCAAGGAATATAAGCATGCCAATCAAACATCTAAGGTCATATTTGAGCAGACGGTGACCAACTTTCAGGGGGGCAGGGTTTTCCGAGGTGAAGGGGTTTTAGCAGGCACCTCCTTCATATACTCTAAATCATCTAAAATGAGAAGTTCATATTTTCGTTGATGCAGTAAAATCCCTTTCTCAGATTGGACAATCTGAATGTTCTTGAATTCCGTGGCCTTCCCTAAGTTTTTGCACCTGAAACCATGCTTCTTCATGCTCTCTACAAAACTTATGTGTTTGGATTCATCAGCAGAATGCAGACCATCATCTACATGAAAAGAGAGAAGCTGCGTACTTATGGGGTCCTTGGCATGTTTGATAAAAGAAGCCCGGTCAAGGGAGAAAGTAATAAAAGCTTGCTTTCCAACTAACTCCTTTAACATCAAATCATACCATAATCTTCCCGCCTCAGGATGACCATAAAGGGCCTTCCGGAGGAGCCAAACAAAACCTTCTCTCTCAAAACCCGGGGGGGGGGGGGGTACATAGATGTCATAAGGCATTTTGGCATGTAAGTATGCGGTGGTGAAGTCAATTAACCACAAGTCTATTCCGAAGCAGGCAGCATAGGCAATGATAAGAAGGATAGTACGATGGTGAGCGGTAGGTGAGTATGTGCGTTTGGGATCATATTGCGATCCCGCTTTCAGGAGATCGCCCCTTAGGGTGATTCTAGCTTTATGATATTCGTCGCTCGTTCCTTGTTGTTTAACAGTGTCTATCCATTTTAGAGGAATAATGGGAGTGCCTGACTTTCTCGCCTCGCTCTCTTCTCTCCATTCAAAAGCTTTGAGCTCCTCTTGCTGTCTGACTTCTGTCTCTCTCGCTTGTTTCCTATCGTTCGGCTTCTGCACGACGGGAAATTCCGGAATTTGCTCGGTGACCAGACAATAATTGATTCTCTCTTCTTTCGCACAGACAGAGATATGTTTATTTCTGGTTCTCCCGTGGATTACGTTCTCCTGAGAAATGTTTCCTTGCGCATGAGACCTCCATCCCGGGGGATGTTTGTCCTTTTCCACAGCTATCCTAACTCTCTCCCCCTCGGCATGGCCGAATTCATTGGTTACATTGGGGTCGTGGCGTGCCGGTTCGATAATAGCCTGCGGTACAAAAGAAGGGGGGGCTGCTCCCCCTGAAATCTCGTACTTTAAGATATCAGAATCTATTATTTTCTCCGTAACGCCATCATCAAACTTAACGTGGTGGGCTGGGAACCGTTTATTTCTCCTGACAACCGGGGCAGTCGGGGCAAGAGTAACTCCCTTCCGCAAAGTAGAATCCCACTTACCTCCATAAGTGGATTTAGCCCACTCTTCCCCGAAAGCCCGTGCCGGGATCTGGACGATTCTCCCAGACAAAATGACTTCAAGTTTGGGTTTCCCCCCCCTCTTTCCCACTACCTTGACACCTTCTCCCCCTGATTCATGCTCCCTATATCCCGTGAAGACGGAGTAGGGGAATAAGGTCAGGGAAATTACTGAAATCCTAACTTTGGGCATCGTTTTCGTCACTATCGCTTGCAACGATCACCGAATCGTCATCACTTTCAGGTCCTTTCTGAGATGTCATAGACGTAATGGGGGCATTCTCTGTACTTTCACTATTGCTAGCAGCAACTACGGCAGGTGGGGTAGATGTGCTATGTGTAGTTAATATTGGTACGTCGAAGCTAACATTCTCTTTTGGTGGTGTGTTAACTGGAGGCAGAACAGCAGAGGGTGTGGTCAATTTCCATCCGACCGAAAGCATACCCTCCTCTGCTGTTCCTTCGAGGTCTTTGGAGGCCTCTCGTTTGCCCAGTCTCCATACATCGAACATAACATCCCGGACATTACCGTGTATTATGCGCGCGACGGGATCATAAACACGATAATACCCGGTATTACGTTCGTAACCTAAAAAGATAACTTTCTTTCCTCTCTCGCCTTTCCCCCGCTGAGCCTTAACCTTCATCACTGCAGCACACCCAGTGGGGCGTAGGTGATGTAGGTATGGTTTCCGGCGGTGAATGACTTCGAAAGGGGACTTACCCTTAAAGGGTCCTTTGGCTATCGGAGGAGGTTGTTAATATAAGTGGCGTTTCTTTCCATCTCCGTCCAAAACTTTGGAGGGAGCTCAGCATCACTGAGCATCGCCCTAGCAGGCCCACCGTTGGTTTGGTGGGACCTCTCTATCTTTGAGACTGCCTGTTTCTCCGCGGTTGGAGCCTCAATTAAGATAGGCTGATCAACATTAACCCACTCCGGAAAGGTATCATATCAACCATATTCTTGGTCACAGGTAATAAATTTGACTTTTCGGTTTGTATGTCTTTCAAAGAAAGCAACAGCCTTAACAAAACACGGAAAGAATTCATTCTTATGACGTAAATAATAGTCGAGCTCGAAGTTTGAAGCGAGACATTTGACCGTGAATTTGTATCGCTTACCATCCCATGATATCGTATTCCACCATCCTTGTGTCCATTCAAATATGAACCCCGGAATGACGTTCGACAATGTGATGGTTTTTGTGGAAATGAGGTGCTTTCTTTATCTTATTCCTTAAACAGTACTCGCACTTCATAATCCTTTCTCACCATCCTACCCCTACTATCTTTACCCCCATATAGTGAGCCATTCTTTCCATAGCCTTTACCCCTCTATGCTTACACATTCGGTGGAAGACGGTGGCGTGTATATGCTCACTATGTGTGGGTCGGACAACAGGATTCAATGCTTTTGACATTCGGCAACCAACATCATGTTCTTGAGTTCGTGAGGTGTGCGAACATACATCATTTGGCATGACCAAGCAACAAGCCAAACTCTGTGAACAATTCTCACCCTTCTCCGTATTTGCTTCGCAAGACAACGGGACATATGATTTACTGTCGCGACACCCCTCACACAAACATCGGACATCATTGCAACATACGTCATTGTACACGAGAAGGGTTGTTGGTTGTGTAGGTCGGCGAGGGGGAAGTCAGAATGTGACGGTGGAGGACGATGATCGCTCTTTCTCTACCTTCACATTCTGCTTTTCAAGAGGGACTGGTTCGTATCGTTGATTTGGGTCCAGAGGGGGCATTCCCGGGGGATCAAAGACGAACAGATTGTTGGGCAAAGATCTGCCCCTAGCTAGAATCTGTTTTTCAACGATATGGATTGGGGACTTGAGCACAAGCACCTGATTGTTTTGATGGACTACAGCCAGTCCTTGTTTCAACCAAGCAGAAGTGGCGACTAAACCGTAACTCAAGTGAGGGTTGTATGTCGTGTGTGAATCATACACCTGAACCGGTTCTCCGTTTGCTCCAGAGAGTTGCATTAAGACTTTTCCTCTGTACTCCGTCTTAATACTCCCTTTGGCAATTTTGAACTTTTGAGGGTTATGCTTCAACCTCATCCTTATGGGGTGATTGGGACTCACTAGCCCCACTATCATCTACCCAAACCATCCCCGCCATAGTCTTTTCTGGTGTCTCTCCCTCGTCTCCCTCGCTCTCATGCATCATTATGGCGCAGTCTTTCTCAGATGGGGGTGAGATGTTTTAGGTGGGGTTGGGCAATGTGCTAGGTCTTGATGGAGGGATATCTCGTACGTTCTCCCCCTCTATCCCTATCCTTTGCAGATATTCCCGGTATTCCAGTAATCGAGTTCTTAGATGAGGAAATGCCGCAACGAGCCCCCTCGCAAAAGGGTTGTTCCATTTGTGGGCCATGGAAATAACGAAACTTTCAATATCCATGTAGAGCTCAAGATAGAACTCGTTAACTTCCCCGTCTCTTCCAGTAATAAGAGAATCCTTCACCTCTATCTCTCTAGCACCCTATGCTAACGCACCGAACAGTCTGTGTATCTCTCCAATAGATGGTATTTCTCCATTTCCCCCTGTTATCACCAACTTCCCCTGATCCCATCTCCACGCGACTGTGGGGTCTCTGCTAATCCTTTATCTCTCTAACTCTCTCTCCCTCCCTTCATACAACTCGCTAGGTGCAAGGCGTGGTGAAGGGGAATGCGTGATACGACGAACAGACGATGGGCGTGCTCTTTTGTTCTCCCCCTCTTCTCCCCCTGCCTCATCCTCAACGCTCTTACTCATCTCTTTCTTAGAGTTTGAGCGTTGTACAGATAATGCAAGAGAAGAAGAGGAAGACTTTTGAGGAGTAGCATAAGAGATGGTTTCGTCATCGTCTTCGTCTGTCATCGTCTCCCCCTCACCTCTCTCTCTTCTTTGGTTGTTTCCCCCTAATGCAGCCTCAACGTTCTTACTCGTTTCAATGTTTGAGTCGGAACGTTTAGGGAGAGTATGTCTTGTGAGAGAAGATGATGAAGCGCTAGAGCTATGAGAAGAGACATGTCTGGGTGGTGATGTGTGTGAGGAAGATGACGTGAGAGGATCAGACGAGCAGGGGGGGATATTTCATCTGTCCTAATCCACTGACGGGTAATTCAGTCCATAGGGACCACCATTAATCCGGAGTGCCATGGTGTACCCCCCGCATTCAGCTGTGCCCTAACTACTGCTAATAAGTCTTCCCTATTTCGCTCACAGCTGATATGGTGGGAACAAAAATCACAACCCCGTTTTTCCATCCTCTGGGCACATTCGCCACCTGATCTGGTTTTTCCCCGGGCGGCTCCTAGTTTCCATGAACAACGTGCATTGTTTTCGTTTAACCTTTCACATTGTTTCGAATTTGAAACAATGGTCGCACTTCCCCTGATGGGGTGTGCCCACAGATTGAGCAACGGTCCATCGTCCTCACGTAAGTGAAAATAAATAGAATTCCGGGACTTCATTAGGACCTTCCTGTGTCCTCCCTTGACGCGACGAAGCCCCCATCCCTCCTCCATAGGGTATATTACCCCAAGAGGTGTGGGGTCGCCCACCATGTCAAGGGAATTGACAAAGTGGTTGTCTTTCAGGAGAGGAATGAAAGGAGTAGATCGAGGGACACGAGGGGGAGCAGACATATCTTGTGCGTGTGTGTTGCTCTTTTCCTTCTTGACCTTCAATTCTGATGTGTGGGGTGGCGGTGGTTGTTGTTCAAAAGAGGAAGTGGGTGGGGTGTTGTTGAGTGAGGGATTTAGTTCTGCTTCGTCCGTTTCCTCTCTCTTCATCATATTTATATTTATGCTTAACATGTGATTGATGTACCCTATTTCCCCTACTCCCTCCTCACCTCCATCCTCATCATGAGTACTAGACTCTTCGTCTGAATCATGAACTTCGGACTCCTCTTCTTCTTCTTCAGAACTACCAGAAGAAGAGGAGTCAGAACCTCCTGCGTTCAGACTAATTGTCTTTGTCTTCGCTGTTTTCTTCTTGATGAAATCAGATGATTTCAACTTCCTTTTCTCCTTCCCTACTTCTTTCTTCTGTTGCCTCATCTTTCTCTTCCCTTTACTGCCCTCTTTATTCTTATCTGTCCTGGTCAGACTCAGCTCTTCTACTCCTTTTGCTAAGTTGACTATTCTTGCTGCCTTCTTCCTTATGGGGCAATTCACCGGGACATGTCCGTCTCGAGGACACTCGAGAAGATTACAGGGGACAATGCAAATCTTGATTTGATGATCCCCATGACAGTTGTAGCAACCTTGGGATACCTTACCAGCTTGGTTTCCCATAAGGTTGACTGTTATGGGGTCGTTCTTAGTTCCCACACCAGATGAAGTTTTAGACGAAAGGGAACGGAAACCGCCCCCTGACAGGTAAAGTTTCTTCATTTTGTTTTTGGATTCCTCTGTTTGAGCAACCTGTTCAATTACTTTTACAAAGGATTCCCAACCCGGTCGTTCCTCCGGAAGGAGGCTGGTGACCTTGATGCGAAAACTGTCGAACTCGGTCAGGTGTCTATCTTTTTCATGACCGTTTCTATCTTTACGAGTTCTGGGTATGGGACTTTCATAACTGACTCTTGATCAGCAATATTGCTGTGAAAGAGTCAACCAGGGTCTTACATATTGAACTTTTTGGGGTAAGAAAGGTCAAGGAAGTCTTGTCTTTCTTTCCATTTGACAAGGTCGAGACCTCCATATCTCTTCCTCAATGCCATGAAACATTCGACTCCATCTGACCCCGCTGTTCTGATCACAGACATAGCTTCCTTAACTTGTCCTTAGAGCAGGACTGAATTAAGAGAGCAAAGATAAATCGGTTATGTTTCAGTCTATCTCTTTCTTCAATCTGCTGGTAGTACTTAGTTGTAGCAAAAGATGCAATAAGGGGGTTTGGTCTAGATGCGGTAGTTAGTATAGGGACCGAACTCTCTTCAGGCTCTTTATGCTCAGCAGTTTCTGGGGAAGGAGATGGATCAGGCAAAGCAGAACTAGTTCTAACGTCTTGTTCTTTTTTGACAGGTAAGGCAGAGCTGGAGGAAGAGCTGGTAGGTTATTTCTTTACTATAGGTTTCTTACTGTCTGCCCTGTCCTGACTCTCGTCCTCGCTATCTCCGGAAGGTGAAAGAGGTGGTTCAGTAGGTAGATTGAAAGAAACGGTCAGCTTCGCTTGTGTAAACAGAGGGTGTCGTTTGTGGGGAGGTAGCTCCCCTATCGCTAAGGGATCATAGATGGCCAGAACAGCAAGGAACCCATATTCCCAATTATCCCAATCTGGGTCTCTGCTATTAAATGGCGGTGGGTTAACTTTAAACCCTCTGTTCATCGACGTTCCAAACATGGTGTTTGCCATGTTGGACCAAAGTGCGGAAGGTAGGAGCTAAACTCAACTGCCAATAAAATTCCTACAATTAAGTAGAAATGGAGGAATAGTTATTAGGGATGAAATGAGTTGATGCGTCTATGCTATGCTGTCTAGCCGATAGACACGTTTGAGGTGGGTGCCTTCTGCCTACCCATGGAATGATGTCGACTGCCTGCAGCACGTCGATCCTCGCACTTTTCTGTTGAAGGCCTAATGCCTCTCCTTTCAGACTAAGTGCAACTGATTAAAGCTGTTGGCGCAGAGTTCGCTAATCAAAGCTCGATAACCTGTTAGACTACTGTTATTAATAAAGCAATCTATTATAGCAACTACACTCTCAACATACTACAACAACTTTAATGAGAAAGGCGCCAACAGACGCGCCACGTAACTTGACTGGCAGGATCATAAGTAATGGCTCTAACGACGCCGTTACTCCGATACGGCCGGTCCATAACTATTAATTTATTATTAGTTCCAACAATATATATATATATGTATGTATATATATATTTACATATGATATATTATAATTTATATATATAAGTTTTTTACTCCGGTATATGTTAACAATGATAGAAATCAATATATACAGATCCGGTATATTTAATAAGTCAGTAAACTTGAAAGTTTTCCTTCCATACAATATTAATATATATCGACTTGGATTTACATATTATTAAAAATCAAGTCACTGGGGAATACACATCCTGTACTGGCGAGCTAACCCTAAGCAAGTTCCACACGCAAATCCCTTCAAAATCTCCTCCGAAAGATGCCAAAACCTCTGTGCGCACGCATATAGCGCTTCACATTCTAAAAAACTAACTCAGGGGGGCATGAGTTCCGGCCAATAGGCAGGCACACGTACATATGTCACTCCCACAACAGCAAACAACATATTTTGCAAGTCATCTACCTCTTCTGCCTCGAGAATTTTTGCATTATCCACCACGAGAATATCACCCTCCCGCAAATAGCCACTGTGAAATGCATCAACAAACGACTCAAAATAATCTATTGCATCATGTGAACCCTCCCTGATAGACAACAATGCCACCCCTCTCGGATGTGTTCAAGTGGTGTTAGGCTAGTCATGTATGTATTAATAACGCTAAAGGACGTCCTAGCTGCCTCTGACATGCGCCTAGACCTAGTCAATCTCTCCCCCCGCGGGCCCCGGCGATATAGCCAACAACTACAATCTGCAAAAGAAAAATGCATGCGACCTCTGTGCAAACAAATGGAGTCGACATACAAATTACCTCAATTTTCGAAATGAGACTCATCCAAGTACTTCAATCGAGACGGATCCTGCTGCCGCACCCAAGACACAAAGTCCATGGCATAGAGTAAATTATGCACAGTGTACTTATCGGGATTAGTGACAGACGCCTTTTCGCCGGAGTGTCCAGCGAAAAACATTGGTTCTGATCTGTACTTCTCTTTTTGCCCCGGCTCCAACTATTGACATGGACCCCCAAAAGAAAAAGGGGAGGGGGGGGGGGGGGGAAGCGAAAGAGAAAGAAAGATAAGAGAAAATATTATTATTATTATTATTATTATTATTATTATTATTATTATTATTATTACTATTATTATTATTCTTATGACTATTATTATTATTATTATTATTATTATTATTATTATTATTATTATTATTATTATTATTATTATTATTATTATTATTATTATTATTATTATTATTGTTGTTGTTATTATTCAGATATAGTAAATCTGCCTTGGAGTGTTGACTGTGACATATTTGAGGGAAATCCCGATGAAAACACCTAGTCACACTTGCTAAACAGAGTTCCAGCCCAATGGCCTCAGGGCGTTAAACTGTGACGCCAACTCATAACCCTTTGGTGGTAGATGCTGGGGAGGAGGGTCGTTGCGCGCGTAAAAGATCTTAAACTCCGCATATGCTGGTTGATAGCCCAGGACCCAGCAGACACCAGATTGTTATGGGTGGGGTTTCGAGGCAGCTCTAGCAACCGCGCTTGGTGTATGCACTTGCACATTCGGTGACGTCTTGCAAGAGGTTGCTGGGACTGCGGAATAACCTCGGCTTAGTGCAGTCTTGCCCTCAGGAGCTCCATCGGTGGCCCCGATCATCAGGCGAGAGACTGACACGGGGGGGTGGAGGACCTCGAACAAGGGTATTGGAGGCTTATGTCCGTTGAGGATATGCCATTAGCTGCATCAGTACGCCTCAGATATATTATTATTATTATTATTATTATTATTATTATTATTATTATTATTATTATTATTATTATTATTATTATTATTATTATTATTATTATTATTATTATTATTATTATTATTATTATTATTATTATTATTGTTATTATTATTATTATTATTATTATTATTATTATTATTTTGGACACCGTGATAGCCCAGTGGTCAAGTTCTACCATCTGGGCCCTGTCGCCAGTTCGATTCCCGTCGGTGCCACCAGTATTTTCATTGAACATACCGGTCCGTCTGGACCAGTATTTTCATTGAACATACCGGTCCGTCTGGAAGTGTTGGAACTGCCCTTGCGGGGGTGTCATTACAGCCTATCGTCAATTCTTCGTACTCCCCTCACGGGTGAGACGATGGAGGCGCATGTGCAGAAATGCATCAGCCATTGACAGAGAAGCACTATTATTATTATTATTATTATTATTATTGTTGTTGTTGTTGTTATTATTATTATTATTATTATTATTATTATTATTATTATTATTATTATTATTATTATTATTATTATTATCACTATGGGGACAAATACCAAAATAATCTCCCGGCAATGGAAATTATTTCCAGTGGTTGGAAATACTATTTCCAGGGTACAAAATAATTTCCAGTCTGTTAAAATGGTTTCCAGTGGCTAGAAATTTTTTTGAACACTGGAAATTATTTTGTACCCTGGAAATAATATTTCCAGCCACTGGAAATAACTTCTGGGCACTGGAAATAATATTTCCAGATACTGGAAATATTTTCTAGTATTGAGAATATTTTCAGTGGCTGGAAATAATTTTTTTTTCATAGCGGGAAATGATTTTTTGCTGGAAATATTTCCGTCCACTGTAAATATTTCCAGTCACTGGAAATATTTCCAGTGGCTGGAAAATTATTCCAGTAGCTGGAAGTATAGTAAATATTTCCAGCCACTGGAAATATTTCCAGTGACTGGAAATATTTCCAGTGGCTGGAAATATTCCAGTAGCTGGAAATATAGAAAATATTTTCAGTTTCTGGAAATATTTCCAGTGGCTGGAAATATTTCCAGCTTCTAAAATTATTTCCAGTGGCTGGAAATATGTCTACATTTTCGAAATATTTCCAAGGCACAAAATATTTCCACTCACTGGAAATATTTCCAGCTTCTACAATTATTTCCAGTGGCTGGAAATATGTCTACATTTGGGAAATATTTCCAAGGTACCAAATATTTCCAGTCACTGGAAATATTTCCAACTTCTGGAAATATTTCTAGCTACTGGAAATATTTCAAGACAATGGAAATATTTCCCGTGGCTGGAAATATTCCAGTCACTGGAAATATTTCCAGCGACTGGGAATATTTCTAGCCAGTGGAAATATTCGCAGTTGCTGGAAATATTCTAGTAGCTGGAAGTATAGAAAATATTTTCAGTTTCTGGAAATATTTCCAGTGGCTGGCAATATTTCCAGCTTCTAAAATTATTTCTGGTCGCTGGAAATATTTCTAGATTTTGGAAATATTTCCAATAGACAAAATAATTTCCAGCCACTGGAAATGTTTCCAACCACGTTGAAAAGCATCTCATTTTTCTGGTGGCAGGATTCTGGCGGCGAAACTTTGCGCAATTCCCCTGCAAAAACGGCTGGTCCGTTCAGGCCGGGAAAAGTTACATTCGACGTTTCAGGCCAGGCGCTATCATAATATGCAATAAATTTTTCAGGTGGGCGGTGGCATCGGGAAGAAAAATGGCACTGTTCAAAAAAAACCAGGAAGTGCAAAGTTCCGTCTTTTTTGACCATGTGCTTTTGGTTCAGTTTCAAGCGACCCCAAAATTTGCGACCCAAAATTCTCAACAGCTCCATTTTGCAGTATGGAAGGTGGGTTTCTCTTTACCTCCTTTTGCTACTGGAATGCATTCAACAATTTTGCTCCTGCATCACTTATGTGCAACTTGTTGCTGCTGTTGTTGTAACTTTTTTTTCAGGCGTTTTACTCGGGTTTTTTGTTTTTTTGGGCTGCGGAATCGAGCGAGCGCGGAGAAAGAGCGTTTAAGACGTTGTTAAAACGGTAAGCTCTCTCTCTCTCTTTCTTTCTCTCTCTCTCTCTCTCTCCCTCTGGTCGGTCGGTCGGTCGGTTGGTCGGTTGGTTGCTTGGTTGCTTGGCTGCTTGGTTGCTTGGTTGCTTGGTTGCTTGGTTGCTTGGTTGCTTGGTTGCTTGGTTGCTTGGTTGCTTGGTTGCTTGATTGCTTCTCTCTCTCTCTCTCTCTCTCTCTATATATATATATATATATATATATATATATATATATATATATATATATCACTCTCCCTCTCTCTCCCTCTGGTCGGTCGGTCGGTCGGTCGGTTGGTCGGTTGGTTGGTTGGTTGGTTGGTTGCTTGGTTGCTTGGTTGCTTGGTTGTTTGGTTGCCTCTCTCTCTCTCTCTCTCTCTCTCTCTCTCTCTCTCTCTCTCTCTCTCTCCCTCTGGTCGGTCGGTCGGTCGGTTGCTTGGTTGCTTGGTTGGTTGGTTGCTTGGTTGCTTGGTTGCTTGGTTGCTTTTCTCTCTCTCTCTCTCTCTCTCTCTCTCTCTCTCTGTCTCTCTCTGTCTCTCTCTCTCTCGCTCTCTCTCGCTCTCTCTTTCTCCTTCTCCTTCTTCTTCTCCTTCTCCTCCTTCTTCTCCTCAACCCCCTCCTTCTTCTCCTCCTTCTCCTTCTCCTTCACTCGCGCTCTCTCTCTTCTCTCTCTTCTCTCTGGATTAAGCTGCAAATATTTCCAGCCACTGGAAATATTTCCAGTGGCTGGAAATATTTCCAGTGGCTGGAAATATTTCCAGTGGCTGGAAACATTTCCAGTGGCTGGAAATATTTCTAGTGGCTGGAAATATTTCCAGCCACTGGAAATGATTCCAGCAACTGGAAATATTTCCAGCCACTGGAAATATTTCCAGTGGCCACTGGAAATATTTCCACCCACTGGAAATATTTCTGGAGAGAGAGAGAGAGAGAGAGAGAGAGAAAGAGAGAGAAAGAGAGAGAGAGAGAGAGCGGGGGCTAGGTTTCCTTGCAGGCAGTTAGGTGATGATGGCGGTGGGGTCCCCCCCCCCCTTTTTTTTTTTTTTTTTTTTTTTTTTTTTTTTCTTTGTGGTTGTTGTTGTTGTTTGTCCTCTTCTCTTCTCTCTTCTCTTCTCTTTTCTCTACGACGTGCATCTGTGTCTTCGGACCGTTTGCGCAGACCCTAGCGGGCTGCCACGCTCAAGGCCCAATGCTCCCCCTTCCATCAAACCCGCGTTTTCGTCGGTGTCCCTGATGTTGGTGGTCGTAGTGCCGGCACCCTGCAACCGCTACGGGTTTGGGTGGGAATACTGTCTTTCTCATTGTACAATAATGTTTGCAAAATCAATAAAAAGAAAGAGCAGACCGAAAGGGACAGTAAGCAGTGCAGGGTGACCATATAGCAGACCACACTTCTGCTGGCAGATGAAGTGCTGCATCGCTTTCAAATTCTTTGTGTTCTGTGCATGAGGAAGTCCTACAGGACCAAGGTCCGAGTGACAAAGCAGAGGTGGCAACGGCAACGGAAACCAGGAGGACCTAAACCGGGCGCTGGAAGCTAAAGGGGGCATCAGCCAGCGGAAGTGTGGTCTCCAACAAGGTTTCTTCTGCGCCTCTACAGACGAGTTTACCTTCAAATTGGAAAACAAGAGCAAACGCTTCCGTTGAACTGTATGCTCGCGGAGGTGTACGAGATTCGCGGCGCAGGAGCCTTCTCCGACAGCACTACGTTAGTCTCTCTCTCTTTCTCTCTCTCTCTCTCTCTCTCCCTCTCTCTCTGTATGTATGATAATGTATTATGTGATGTGTGTATATTATTGCGTCTTACAATCATATGCATATGCATGTATGCATTATATTACAACACATACCCTGACTTGTGTGCAGTTTCGCCGGCATGGGGGAGGAAGAGTGTCCACGTCTTATCAAGCGACTACGAGAGATGTGGACGGGTGGCGACGACTACAAGGCTGCGCAAACTCTTCACCAGCACTATCAAACCTGGCAAGTTGAACAAGGTTTTCCATGGCGCGAGCCGCCTGAAGCGCGCAATGATGGCAGTAGATATTTCGTCCTACGCCAAGGAGGAGCCCACTGACAGCAACAAGGTTTGGTATTGGCGAGAGAGCGTCGCCTGGGAGATGTTGCCTCCATTGGAGACGCGGACGGACGAAGACCTGCAGAGTTACTGGGACTCAGATAGTGAAGACGAGGATGAGTCTCTCTCTCTCTCTCTCTCTCTCTCTCTCTCTCTCTCTCTCTCGCTCGCTCGCTCGCTCGCTCGCTCGCTCGCTCGCTCGCTCGCTCGCTCGCTTGTCTATGTGGAAGTTTCAGCCACTGGAAATATTTTCCAGTGGCTGGAAATATTTCCGTCCACTGGAAATATTTGCAGTGGCTGGAAATATTTCCAGCCACGGGAAATATTTCTATTGGCTGGAAATATTTCTAGCCAATGGAAATATTTGCAGTTCTGATCATCTGTATTAGTCATATACACGCATACATACATTAGTTTTTTCTGTTGTTTATTCAGACTTGCTCTCTGACACTGGCAGGGACATGGGGCGTATGTTTTTCTTGCCAATGCCAGGTGATCAGGAGTGGGAAAAAGGATACGTCGTGGAGTATCTGCGACCTTGTCTGCCCGTGGAAGTTCCTACGAAGGAGGATTCTGCAGGCAGAAAGGTAGACTCATCCTTTCTCGCTGATTACAATGTGAACAACAGCGCCAACTGGCGCTCTCACAATCAAGCTAATGTTTGTTTGGACAACGTTTTACACGGGCCAAGAAAAAGAAAATAGACTTCTGTGCCTGTTGCTGAAGCGAAAAGTATGTTTGGTAGCTCTAATGCGGTGCCGGTCTCTTCTATGAATGTGCCGGTGGATAAGGGCCAGTGGCACATGGTTCATTTTTGGGGTAACTATTACACAGCAATAGATTCATTTCCCGCCAAACCTCCCATTTTCTATCCTTGTTTTCAGTCGTTGAAGGACTATAAACTCATATTTACCAATGTGAGAGAGAAGAAAGATGCCTACACTGGCAAAGTGCAGGATTGGGACTTTAGGTTGGGGACAGATATCTTTGACGATGGAGTCAGGCAGCAACATAACGGGAAAAGGTTCGCACAGGAAAGCTGGATAGAGTGCTAAGTTTTGCGAAACGTTACAACAAAAGTATAAGTTATGATTGCGTTTGATAGGTACTAATATTATTGTTGCTAGTACGTACGTACTTTTATCGCAATCATTAATTTTCAGTAATTGCGGTTTAAGGACATACTATTATATTAAATTTTGCTTTGTTTTAATAGCTTTGTACTTATTAATGTAACCTCCCGGCCGGAACCCGGACTATTAATAACGTTTCCAGCCACTGCAGCCACTGGAAATAGTTTCCAGCCATTAGAAATAATTTCCAGCCACTAGAAATATGATTTCCAGCCATTAGAAATATTTCCAGCCACTGGAAATAGTTTCCAGCCACTGGAAATAATTTTGAGCACCGGAAATAATTTCCAGCCACTGGAAATGATTTCCAACCACTAGAAAGTATTTCTAGCCTTTAAATTTTTTTCCAATCACTGGAAAATGATTCCCAATCACTGGAAATAATTTCCAATCACTGGAAATAATTTCAACTACTGGAAGTAGATCCGGCTACTGGAAATTATTTCCAGCCATTGGAAATATTTTGGACACTGGAAATTATTTTGGACACTGGAAATAATTTTGAACGCTGGAAATGATTTCTAGCCACTGGAAATTATTTTGTACGCTGGAAATGATTTCGAAAAACGTAGAATAATTCCAATTAGCTAATAATTTCCAATAACTAGAAATAATTTTTGGGTATTTGTCCCCATAGTGTATTATTATTATTATTATTATTATTATTATTATTATTATTATTATTATTATTATTATTATTATTATTGTTATTATTATAATTATTACTATTATTATTATTATTATTATTATTATTATTATTATTATTATTATTATTATTATTATTATTATTATTATTATTATTATTATTATTATTATTATTATTATTATTATTATTATAAATAATAATAATAATAATAATAATAATAATAATAATAATAATAATAATAATAATAGTGCTTCTCTGTCAATGGCTGATGCATTTCTGCACATGCGCCTCCATCAATAATAATAATAATAATAACAATAATAATAATAATAATAATAATAATAATAATAATAATAGTGCTTCTCTGTCAATGGCTGATGCATTTCTGCACATGCGCCTCCATCGTCTCACCCGTGAGGGGAGTACGAAGAATTGACGATAAGCTCTAATGACACCCCCGCAAGGGCAGTTCCAACACTTCCAGACGGGCCGGTATGTTCAATGAAAATACTGGTCCAGACGGACCGGTATGTTCAATGAAAATACTGGTGGCACCGACGGGAATCGAACTGGCGACAGGGCCCAGATGGTAGAACTTGACCACTGGGCTATCACGGTGTCCAAATAATAATAATAATAATAATAATAATAATAATAATAATAATAATAATAATAATAATAATAATAATAATAATAATAGTGTATCTCCTGCCAATTGCTGAGCCAAAAGGCCATGTGCATCCAGTCCTCCATTCCATAAGGAAAGTCTCCACACCAATCGGTGGAATAAAGGAAGTGACTGCATAGAACATTACTCTAGGAGCTTTATACCAATCAGCCCATGGGGACCGATGGCCTATGTACTCCCTAATAATAATAATAATAATAATAATAATAATAATAATAATAATAATAATAATAATAATAATAATAATAATAATTATTATTATTATTATTATTATTATTATTAGGTCGAACAATGTGCCATAAAACTCTAGTTTTTGTTCTTGTTTCCCCCTCAGGTATCAACAAAAGGAAAAAGAAAGTGATAGGGTTTTTAGTAGTAGTAGTAGTAGTAGTAGTAGTAGTCGTATTAGTAGTAGTCTGAACAAAAAAAAAGGAAGGAGTCTCAACAAAAAAAGAAGGAAAATTCGAACACAAAAAAAACAATGGGCAGCATGAAAAAAAAATTCAAGGTAAAGACAGAAAAAATAAAGAAAAGTAAGAGTGCTCCCCGAATGACAAGGGGGAAAACCATCCACACACATCAGCAAGCAACAGTAATGAATAAATAAAAAAGGAAACAGTCTGAGCAAAAAAGAAAGAAAATTCAAACACAAAAAAACAGTGGGCAGCATGAAAAAGATTTCAAGGTAAAGACAGAAAAAATAAAGACAAGTAAGAGTGCATGAAAAAAAAAATACAAGGTAAAGACAGACAAAATAAAGACAAGTAAGAGTGCTCCCTGGATAACAAGGGGGGAAACCATCCACACACATCAGCAAGCAATAGTAATGAATAAGTAAAAAAAGGAAGCAGTCTGAGCAAAAAAGAAAGAAAACTCAAACACAAAAAAAACAGTGGGCAGCATGAAAAAAATTTCAAGGTCAATGAAAGACAGAAAGAATAAAGAAAAGTAAGAGTGCTCCCCGGATAACAAGGGGGGAAACCATCCACATACATCAGCAAGCAATAGTAATGAATAAATAAAAAAAAAAGGAAGCAGTCTGAGCAAAAAAGAAAGAAAATCTCCCCCCAGTTTAGCGTCAACTTTGCCTCTTGCAATTGGTTGCTTTCTAAACCTCTCCAAATCCATCAACCTCACTGTCTGGCGTAATTAAGGATTTGGAGAAAGAAAGAAAAAGAAGAAAAAAAGAGAGAAAGGCAAAAAGCAAGAAAAAGAGATGGGAGGAGAAAATATTTTTTTTTTCCTTTTTGGCTCTATCCTAGTCAAGAATTTTTTTTTGTCGCTTCCCATAATAAACGTTGCTTTTTTTCCGTCTCTCTGAGTCATTAAACCTACCTTGCTTACTGTCTGCGGCCGGGAAAAAAAAGGGGGGGGGGGGGGGGAAAGGTAGGTGGGAGGGGGGATATCGTTTCACAGCGCCTGTAGACACACGAAAATGAACAAGAGGCAAAACAACAAACACGCAAATGAACAAAGCAAAGGAAAGCAAAAAAACAAATTACACACATTTTTCACCCACTCTTTCATACTCTCTTTTGTGCACTGATCCCCTACCTCACATCTATAAAACTTATTCTCTGCCTCTGGCTGGTCTCTAAAACTCAACCCTTGCTTAATTAGTCGCAACGCACCCTTGGCTAACGCTACACTATCCGTGCGTGAGTTGGGTGTTGTGAGCTGTTGTAGGGTGAGAATCTGATGTGGGGTGTGTTTGTTGATGGGGGGTTGGGCTTGTTGTTTTTGTGGTTGTGCGCGTGAGGGGGGCGGCTCTTTTTCTGACTCTCTCTCTCTCTCTCTCTCTCTCTCTCTCTCTCTTTCTCTCTCTCTCTCTCTCTCTCTCCAACTGCCTGTCTCGCTATCTTTCTAAAAGCTATGTTGAAATCGTGGCGAAGGTCCGCTGTGTAGTCCCGTCCCAGATGCGGGGGGAGTTGGAAGCCAGCCGCGATGACGAAGGCCTCCGTTTCCGCCTCGCCGAGATCAGGGACGGGCGGGATGGGTCGGGCCAGCCTTGTTGCATGTAGTACACCTGTGCAAACAGCAAAAAAAAACCAAAAACGTGTTTGCAAACAGGTATGAAATGTGTGTCACACAGTGGAAAAACATGCAAAAAAAAAAGAAAAAGGAAAAAGAACTGACCCGCAGGCCTCTGAACGAAGCCTCCGTGCAGTTCGTCTTCCATTTTAGCACAGTCAGTGCGTGGAAAAGATGCTTAGTTAGGCCAAACACGTTTTGTTACTAATCAAGTTCAGCCTTTGCTGTCGACAAATGTACCGGACTACACTGATTTTTTCAAGGGCACTTGGTGACATGAACTTTAGGAGAACGTAGCTCCTGAACGCGGCATGTTCATAAAAAGTTACAATAGTGAAATATTTTTATTTTCTGAGAGTCATGAACTGTTGAATGGTGTATTGAAAATTTATGTTATATACTATGCCGGATAGCACCACTAAGGAACCTGGCAGGATTACGCTTTTACATATGCGGTCTACAGAATGGGAACCCCTGAGAGTCCCCCGGCAACCTCAGGCTCGTAAGGTTACAATGCACTTT
This sequence comes from Paulinella micropora, assembly GCA_019918135.1. NCBI lineage: Eukaryota > Cercozoa > Imbricatea > Euglyphida > Paulinellidae > Paulinella > Paulinella micropora. The sequence goes on along the minus strand of WBZZ01004800.1, from coordinate 71,758 downwards.
TGTCTGTTAAGATCAGAAAGATATTATTTATATCAGGGGTCTATATCCACTCAATCGAAGCACTCTGAGAATAAATTAATCTCAGGTTCCGGGCCTCCCTGCAAAAGAGATGTAAGTAGGCGAACATAAGTAAAAACAATGGCAAGGGCAAACAAAGCGAGAACATAGCAGACTACAGGGACAAAGGGGGGGGGGGGGGGAGGTGAAATAGAGAGTTGAACTTTCGGATAAGAGAAGAACTCCGACGGTGTGAATAGAAAAAGGCCCGGGAAATGAAGGAAGGAGTACTATGATTAATAACAAAGGGACTGCTGGCGAAGGAGAGGAAGAGGGAAGAGAGGAAAAGCGACTCAGTGAGAGAAAGCAAATCAAACAAGATGCTGAAAATTGAAAGAGTGAAGTCAGAAAAGAGAACCTGTTAAAAGAAGAAAGCAAAAACTAAAAACTTGACTACGGAGAAACCAGCAGATCCTATGCATGCATATCTGTATGCAGGTACGTTTATCTGCATGTATGTATGTATGTATGTATGCATGAATGCATGCATGTACGTACGTACGTACGTATGTACGTATGTATGTATGTATGTATGTATGTATGTATGTATGTATGTATGTACGTATTTATGTGCATGCATCCATGCATGCATGCATGCATGCATGTATGTTTGTATGGATGTGTGTATGTATGTATGTATGTATGTATGTGTGTATGTATGCATGTATGTACATTATGTATGTATGTATGTATGTAAGAAAGAAAGAAAGAAAGAAAGAAAGAAGAAGAAGAGGAAGAAGAAGAAGAAGAAGAAGAAGAAGAAGAAGAAGAAGAAGAAGAAGAAGAAGAAGAAGAAGAGAGCAAGAGAGAGAGATGAGAGAGATGAGAGAGATGAGAGAGAGAGCGAGTGTGTGTGTGTGTGTGAGAGAGAGAGGGAGGGAGGGAGAGGGGGGGAGGGAGAGAGACAGAGAGAGAGAGAGAGAGAAAGAGAGAAAGCGAGAGAGAGAGAGAGAGAGAGAGAGAGAGAGAGAGAGAGGAGAGAGAGAGAGAGAGGAGAGAGATAGGAGAGAGAGCGAGTGAGCTCGAATGTGTGTGTGTATGAGAGAGAGGGGGGGGGAGAGAGAGAGAGAGAGAGAGAGAGAACGAGAGAGAGAGAGAGAGAGAGAGCTAGAGAGAGAGAGAGAACTAGAGAGAGAGAGAACTAGAGAGAGAGAGAACTAAAGAGAGAGAGAACTAAAGAGATCGAGAGGGGGGGGGGGGTGGGGAGTAGTATAGGGGGCCACTTTGGCACACTTTTTCAGTGCAGTTTCATCACAGAAACCACACTAAGAGCCGTTATCCATTATTTCGTCTATCTATTTATATCAAATACAGACAGACAAAAGAAAGAAAAACTGCTACCTTTAAATAATTATTATTTAAGAAATAAAATATAGACACATATAGGATGACAAACGAAGACACTCAGAGATTTAGAATGTCTAGAGGTTGTGTTATGGTAAAGAATAACGAAAAGAGACCAATGGTAAAAGTTCAATGGAGAGAAGGAGGAAAGGTTATGTGTAAGAGTTTCTGTATCGGAAAGAAAAAATCAAAAGAGCAAGCATTGGAAGAAGCAAAGAAATATCACGAGGAAAATATAATACCTAAATACGAGGAATGGAAAATTAATTACGATAAAGAAACAAGAATAATAAAAAAAGAAAAGAAAAAAATTTGAAAGCATAAAGATTTTAAGTGTGGATGTGGTGCTGAAATACATAATGGAAACAAAACACGACATATGAAGTCTCAGAAACATATTTCGGCAGAAAAAGAAAAACCTCCAGTTCCTCCAAGGCCAAGCAAAGAGTATATGGATAGAATAAAGAAAGATGACGATGATAGATGTAATATGTGCGGATACATGGAACATAACTGCCACTGCGGTTGCGGGTATGGTAAGTATTGATAATCAAAAAGGTTTCTCTGCGGAAACAACTGAATTTCCATTTAAAGACAAGGAGGGTCCTTATATATAGGGGCACACACGAGGCCACGAGGGGACGACCGATTGAGGCAGACAAATATTTTAATTTTATAAAATTATATTTTCCTTGATATACTATTATCAAACATGGAGACACACACGTATAACGGCAAGGTCTACAGGTTGGATAGATTAAGGGAATATAAGATAAATTACGAAATCAAGTCTGTCAGGGGTCGGGATGTGCTATATATCAAACCGAAGGTAAGGGGGTATAAACTTGATACACCGACAGCCCAAAACTACTTGAACCAAGTAAGAGGTGCGGTGTATTTTGAGCACCATGCTATACCAATAGCATCACCTTTACCTACGATTGAAGAGAAAAAAGAGATGAAAGAAAATTACAGAGACTTGTTGCGGTATGGTAATTATGATATCATAAGGGACGACAGCAAGGAACACGAACTAGGAATAAATGAAAGCCGATATGCGGTAAGGATCAACGGCAACTTCCGATCATTCACGATGCGCGATGTGATAAGATTTATTGAGATTGTGTTGAACGACTTTGTAAAACGACAAGCACCCGAAGATAAGGTTAGCCTAGGTATTGAGTTTGTTGATTACTATGGAAAAGTATCAACAGGCTTACACAAAGCTTTGGAAAGATTGTCAGCAAATATTTCAAAGCAACGAAAGTCTTTACATGGATGAGAGCGGAATAAACTTTGATAAATTAAAATTTGTGTTGAATTCTGTTAAAATGCCTACGGGTGGGACAAGGCTACAGGTTTTGAACAAATTGGATATCTACAGAAAGCAAGGAGTAATCTGTATTACAAACAGCGATAACTTATGTTTAGCACGAGCAATCGTTGTAGTCAAAGCAAAAATTGAAAAACATCCTAAATACAAGACAATACTAATGGGAAAAAGAAAGATACCGCAGGAAATGGCCGAGGCTTTACACGATGAAGCGAAAGTCATTAAGGATGTGTGTGGGATACCTGAAATTAATACATTTGCTAATCACATTAAATACAATCTGGTTATTGTCGAATTTCCTGACAAAATCATTTATAAAACAGAACTACTTGATGCGAACGTAGAACGGCTGACTAACCTTTACATTCTAAAGACTGAGGGACATTACGATGCCATAACTAACATGAAGTCTATGCTAGGAAAAAAGAATTTCTGTGAGTTATGTCTAAGAGGGTATAAGGAAAGACATGCCTGTGAAGCCAAATGTAGTATCTGCGAAACCAACGGATGTAAGGGAATAAATGACAAGAGCCAGTGGAAAGAATGTGAGAAGTGTAATAGAAAGTTTCCAAACACTGAATGCTTTAATAATCACATGACGACAAACTGCGATGTTAAAGCGAAATGTAAATCGTGCGGTCTTAATTACAGAAAGAAGGATGAGCACAAATGCGGATATGCGAAATGCCGAAATTGCAAACTAGTGAAACCGCTTGAACACCAATTTGAAATAGTCCAAAAAGAAATCTTACCGCCGTCAGAGCAATACATATTCTTTGACTTTGAAGCGACACAGGACACAGGCGAGCACGTTGTTAATCATGCGGAAAGCCAGTATTACGATGCGAAGGAACCGCCTATTATACATAAGAACATTCAAGATTTCTGTAATTGGGCTTTTGACACTAAACACAGCGGATTTACATTTATTGCGCACAATGCCCGCGGTTATGATTGTCAGTTTATTCTTAAGTGGTTGGTTGATAATGGACAAACTCCATTTGTAATCTATGAAGGTGGTAAGATTATGATGATGACACTTAAGAAGTATCGGTTTATAGACAGCCTAAGTTTTCTTACGATGCCATTGTCAGACTTTCCAAAGACATTCGGACTTACGGAACTTAAGAAAGGTTTCTTCCCGCACTTCTTCAATACGGCAAAAAATAGAAATGATGTCGGTGTAATGCCACATAAGAAACATTATGGTTACGACACGATGCGAGGAGATAAACGAAAAGAATTTCTTGAATGGTATGACGAACAAGTGAAAACACATAACCAATTTGATATGGCGAAGGAAATCGGTGAGTATTGTCATTCAGATGTTGATATACTGAGAAAGGGTTGTATAGATTTTAGAAACCAGTTTCTAGAGTTGGGTATTGACCCTTTTCAATATACAACTATTGCGAGTTGTGTTATGGCTTTGTATCGTGCTAAGTTTATGCCAGAGAATTCAATTGCGATATTGAAAGCGGAAAAGCAAAACAGGATGACTTCTAGGGCTTGTGTAGAATGGTTAGCATACAGAAGCAGGTTAGATAAAACTGATATTAAACACGCATTCAATGGAGGTGAAAAAATGTTTCAACTCGGGCAATCTCGTGTGTATGTAGATGGTTGGGACGAGAAAAACAAAACCGCTTATGAGTTTTACGGGTGTCATTGGCACGGATGTGATAAGTGTTGGAATAGCAATGCTTTGAATGTGAAGAAGAATAAGACAATGGGCGAACTATACAAGGAAACAATGAGAAGAGAAAAACAACTTAACGAACAAGCAAAAGTAATAAGTGTCTGGGAGTGCGAATGGAGCCTGATGAAAACCAGTGAAAGACTGGCAGAGGATACAAACGAACGAATTACTGAACAAGAAGGACTAAACCCACGAGGGCAATGTTTGGAGGTAGAGTGAATGCTCTGAAATTATATTGGAAATCACGACATGATAATGAGTATGCGAAATATATTGACATATGCTCACTTTATCCGACCGTGATGTATTACGACCTTTATCCAAGCGGGCACCATATAATTATTAGACCAAACAATGAGGAGGAAAGAAATGAAATGAAAAATAAAATTATAAACAGAGAATATTTCGGAGTGGCTAAGGTTAAGATGCTACCACCTAGAGGCTTACTACACCCAGTCTTACCGAAGGCGGACAGAGGTAAGATGATGTATTACTTATGCGATAAGTGCGGAATGACTGAGCAACATGGAGAATGTAAGCACACAGATAAAGAACGAGCAATAACTGGTACATGGGCAACTCCAGAAATTTACAAGGCCTACAAAGGGTATAAGTTGATAAAAGTATATGAAGTATGGCACTGGAAAGAACAAAGCAGTAGCTTATTCAAAGAATACATAAAGACATTCTTGAAAGTAAAACAAGAGTCCAGCGGATATCCCGCGGGATGTAATACGGAAGCAGAAAAACAAAATTACATAAACAGCATGGAAATCAAAATGGGTGTAAAGATGGATGAAAGCAAAATATTTAAAAACGAAGGACGGCGAGCAGTGGCTAAGTTGTGCTTGAACTCTTTATGGGGCAAGTTTGGACAAAAACAAAATAAAACACAGAACAAAACGATAAAGGGTAAAGATACCTTATACAAACTATTGAACGATAAATCAGTGGATAATATAAATATTAACATAATTAACGACAAAATTGTAGAAGCCAGTTATGACTTAAAACAGGATGCGGTGAGCGACCCGATTAAAACAAATATTGTGGCTGCTTTATTTACCACATGCCACGCGAGAATGAGACTTTACAATATGATGGACAAATTAGGTAATAGGATATTGTATCATGACAAAGACAGCGTAATATATACGACTAACAAAGAAATTAATGAGGCAGATGTAGAGACAGGAGATTTACTGGGAGATTGGACTGATGAATTGAAAGGAGCAAAAATAAAAACCTTTGTGGGAGGCGGGCCAAAATGTTATGGATACTTATTAGATAATGGTAAAGCCAGTATGAAAGTAAAAGGATTTAGTATGAACTATGAAACAAAAAAAGCATTGAGTTTACCAAATATGTTAAGTGTAATAAGTTGCGGGCTAGGTATTACGAACACTGAATTATTTGAGAATGGTAAAAATGAACTGGCTGAATTGTTGGAGACTGATGAAGAATTACGGATTGCAAAGCGAATTGAGAAATCTGGAAAAAGTAGTTATAATAGAAAACAACAAGATAACGCGAGATAAACAAAAGAAAAAAATAACAAGCGAATACTTAGAAAAGATATTTAGTTTTACGTATACGAAAAGACAAGTTATCGGAATTGTAGAGAATGCGATTGAAACTAGACCTTTTGGATATTAATGATATTTGAGAATTGCGCTTCGTGCTACGCACTCTCACTTATTCTCAAACATCGTCGGCCATTAAAGTATAAAACGATGTTTTGTGATGACGAAGTCAGAACAAAATATCAAATATCAAATATTAAATAATTAATTTTTTCCGTAAAATTTTTTACCACTCTATATAGACCAATGACCACCCTCACCAGACTATCTGAAAAATTTGGACAACTTTCAATTGAAAAGAATAAGGAATTCTTTTCAGTAAGAGATGTTCAACAAATGATTGACGAAGAAATTAAGGCAATTGAAAAAAGTAGAGAAGGAAAGCCAAGGGATATTTTTCCATTTGGTAAATATAAAGGTAAGAAAATTCAAGATGTTGCTACCATTGACAAACCATATCTTGAATGGGTTATGAAACAGCCGTGGTTTGATAAATTTACTGACATTAAAAGTGAAGTAAAAAAATATTTACAATAAAAGTGAAGTAAAAAAATATTTACAATAAAAATTAATATTTATATTATATACAAAATTATGTCGGACCTCAACACCAAACAAGACTACTTGAATGAAATTGAAAAATGGAACCTTGACGGTGAAATAAAAAAGCAGACAATTAAATGGACTAAGCCTTATATTGTTTCTTTCTATGAGCAATACAAACCCCGCGACGACAATGTGAAAGTAGTTATTCCATTGGAGACCATAACGGACAAAGAAGAGAGCACTCCTTTTAAGGCGAGTGATTTAAAAGAGAGGTATCACGGAATTAAAGGCTAATGTAGGAGAAGAGATAGCGACTGCTACATCCGTAGGTGATAAAGAGACTGCTATAGAGTGTACAGAAGAAGGATGTAGATTAAGGAAAGCGAGCGATGTTATTCGTGTTGTAAAAGAAAGATACCAAAAAATAAAGTAAAGTAATACAAATGAATTTGTTCTTTTTTTGCTTCAATGATCCTCTATAAAGTTAGCAATAACATTAATATTACCATTTCCACCTGCCGACACAGCCTTTTGTGTGAATGTCAAAACATCGTTCGGGGTTAATTGAATATCGTAGGTTCTTAGATTAATTTGTTGAGTTGAGGCTGCATTAACATAAATCTTAAAAATTGTTGTTCCGTTTGCGATAGCGGTTGCTTTTGTGTCTGTATCTACAATTGAAGTTTTGGCATCAACATCAGCAAAACCCGCCCCTGTCAGTGTTCCGTTCAATACCATTCTGACAACATTAGCCTTAGTATCTTCATTAGTAATACTTATCAACGAAGGAAAGACATTTGAATTGTTAGGCTATTATTGAATAGTGCTTTATTCCTGATACTTAAAATGGGGCGTTCAGTTATATTACCCGCTTCACTCCCCTCCGCCGTATTTGTAATACTTGTATTAATAGTGTTGGTGCCTTCAATAAACAAACTACAACTGGCGGTCTTCAGGCTTTGTATTCCAACTCCAACATTATTATTAATAATTCGTGCTGTAAATGGTAATGTAGTATTTCGCAGACTGACACCTGTGTTGGCATTCGCATACTTAATCGTATGGACTACCTGAAATTCACCTGTCTTCGGATTTTCAATAGAAAGCTTAATAGCACCAAAACCTAAGTATTGAAATTGAATTTGAAATACATTTCCCTTTGACCATTCCAGGTTAGGCATATCTCCTGTTCCATTACACGGATCATTATTCCATCCCGCTTGTGGAAACAAGGTAGGCACTCCCCCCTTACAATGTAGAATAATCATTCCTTCATCTCTAGTTTTGTAAAAGTAGAAACCATTAGATAAATCGTTATCTCCGATACCTATCCACGAATAATAATCTTCGGTTTCGTCTGTTGTCCATAAAGCAGTGAAGCGGGCTACAACACCCATACCAGTGCGATACTTTATTTTTCTTTTGCTTACCATACTAGCATCAGCGGTAGCATTAGCAGTCGTTTTTAATTCCGCCATATTATTCAGAAATGAAACACTCGCATTTGTCTGAGTTAATGTCCATATCCGTGTATTAATGGTATATGGATTTCCTGTAATACTGGTGTTAAGGAACTGGTTAGGGTTTCACCAAAAGCAGTCTTCATATGATTAGTTTCAACGTGTCCATCATATCCGACTTTGACATTTATAAATTTTTCGTCTGGATTTTGTGCGATTAAATTTCTTTGGTGAGACATCTCTTGTATATAAACAAAAAAAAATATTTTTTATTTTTTCTTTATTCTTTTTCTTTTTTCTTTTGAGTTTGTAAGTGGTTTTTCAAAAAAGCACTTACGTCTTAATAATTTCAATACCCCTCACAATGACATCTTGCTGAAGAATGGCAAAAGTGTAGTGATTGAGGTTGTTTCCCGCAGTAGTAGAAACGAACTCATATCGTCGCTCGGTGTCAAGGCTCAGACCTGACTTTTCATAACCTTCAACATTTTTCTCGTGAAGTGGGCGGTTGTTATCCCAGTAATCAACATGAAACCAGTTGTATTTATAGATATCGGTGTTTAGGATAGCACTCCCCTTCAACTTATCCTTCAAAATCATATAGTCTTCATTATCGGAAGTATCAATGTCAAATTGTTGCATCCTGCTACCATCGATAGTAGTATAATAAGTTCTAATTTTAGTGTCGCTTCTATGGTCATTATCAAAAGAAGTATAAGAACTTTCTGAATTATGAAAAGCGGATGTATAGATACGACGAATTCTTTCACCCTGCGACCTATTCATTTTTACCACAAAGTTCTGATTACCACTTCCAAGGTTGTGCTTCCACGAGATAGGATATTCAATAGTAAATCTAAAACCTTCACCAGCGATTTTGCTTTGGACACCAATTTGGGTCTGTTTCAACCGCGAGAAACAAGTTCAAATTTGAAACAATAGCACCAGTTGCACCAATTACAGCACCTTCAGCAATGTTAGTGGCACTGGTTCCAGTAAACATAGTTCTACTAGTTCCTTCCCATACAATTCGCATATCCATAATTTCATTAAAACCAAGTGTTTTATCAATTTCAAAAATCATTCCCAAAGGTAATTTAACATTGATAACAGGTGTGTCATTCGCAGTATTGACGGCATCAGCACCAGCCTGAATTGTTCCAACTTCAAAATACTTAGCCTCCTCATAAGCGACATTAACAAACGAATCTCCTACTCCGTTATAACTATTCAAAAGGTCATCATGACGACGAGCACTCATTGACGGGAGATTTACCAAAGTCTTAACACTATTACCAACAGCATTGATAGCGGCAATTATCTGCGCCTTCCTATCACCAGTGCTAGTATCTTGAATTTGTAGGTTACCAAATGTGGCAGCACCAGCGGCGGCAGTAGCACCATCACCCGCGGGTTGAAAATGTCTTGAAGCAATATTCAAAGTAGCATCATTAAGCACATTACACTTTTGAAGCATCGCACCACTAGTATTGGCAGTAGCCCCGTGGTTCTCCAGAGACATATACTTATCATAACTGATTTCGGGTTTCCAGACCATCTTGGTATAATTTCCCACATGTTGAAGATTACACAAATACTGCCCGCTTCGGCTTCGTAATTCAATACTCCTAATCATTGACAAGCAATCCATGAAGATACGATTAGCATTGTTCTGACCGGGGTTCCGTGGAGTGTAAGTAAATCGCAACACACTACGGGCGAGGTTCAACGGACGAGTAGGTATTTCGAATGTGCTTTCATTACCCCCCGCTGTGGTGAGAGTAATATTACCCGAGCCTTCACGGCTTGTAAGTTTGTTTAATTCGTATTTTCCTTTTAGTAGTTCTTTCGGTTGGTGGTCTAATTCCTGACCATATCCAACCTGAGACTGCATTTTTGTTTTGTTTTTGAAGTGGTGTAAGTTGATTAATACACGAAATATATTTATAGAAAAAAATAAATAATTAAAATAAATTGATATTTTATTCTGACTTCGTCATCATAAAACATCGTAAAAAATAATTAATGGTTGTCGATGTTTGTGATTATAGATTCAACAAGTTGAATCCATAGCGAGAGTGCGTAGCACGGCCATCTCGTAGAGTGATTACGCCCTTCGGGCAGTAAAGCGCAATTCTCAAATATCATCGGGATTTCAATAAATTGAAAAATGAAGTAAATAAATTAAAATAATTAGTTTCACGATAAACCAATAATGTCATAACAATACCCAGACCATTAAGATTTATTGCTTGGTCATTTTCGTCTGTCAAGTAAACCCTGAATACGTTGTTTGAATTAGTGGATAATGTTTTCCCGTATTCGCTTCCAGAGCCGTCATAGATGACAGAGCCGAAAGGAATTTCGTTGGCAGTGTATATTTCTTGTAGCACATGATTATCACCTTCATTCACCAAATCCGATTGAAGGTATAAAGTTTTTTCTCCAGTTAGAATAATTACATTCGGCGATTTAATAAAGTCATTTTGCAAAGAAATATGTTTAGTTTCTATCAAATCCCATAACCTCATGAATACGGGTATCACCATCAAATATAAACCGCGGTTGAATACCTCCATTATTTGAAACACTGAATGTTAATTTACCATCCTCCGCTTCTGTGTTTGTATTGTTGCTTGAGACGACATAAGTATAGTAATTCGGGCTGTCTGCTGTCAGTATCTCAGATAGTTTTTTTTTAAGTTGTTCATTGTGTAGTTTCCTTCAGGTATCGTAATTAAAGCCTCATACCCGTCTTCGGATAATGTAAATGTATTATATGGTGAAGCCACAGAGTAATACGACTTCGGCACATAGATATGAAGAATTTTACAATGTGTGGGATTGTCTAGTCCCTTCATATTGACTTTGTGTGTAAAGTCGCTGTCTGTTCCAGTTATTCTATTTTTACTATTTATGTAATAGATACCCGAACTTCTTCCTCCCTTGTACTCCATCGTAAGTGCTTTTTAAAAAACCACTTACAAACTCAAAAATCTATATATTATAAAATATCATTTACAAAAAGGTGTCAAATCCATAACCATTCTGTGCTTTTAATTTTTCTGCTTCTTCTTCTTTTAAGTCTGTATAGCCACTAGCAAATTTAAATCGCACTCCTTTTGCTCGCTCGAAAAGAAACCGCATTGAGTGCCATCCACATGTGTCGCTCGTATCAGATTGTTGTTTAACTTGATTAACCTTCATCAATAAATAACTATCTGGATTACTTCGGTCAATTAGTCGTTTCATTTGTTGTTGAAAGTCTTCAGTCGGTTGATATTCAGCCAAAGGGTCATACACTTCAACACTCCTGTCTTTATCCAGACTTACCCATATAGCAATCCAATGAGACCCCGCTTGTTTGTGATTGTCCAAATTCATAATAAATCCGTATCGCTTTCTTTTTTCTGGATTTAGTTTGTAGATTTCATCGCTGCCTATCGCTCCGAGATACCATCCATATTTTTTCATTATATCATCTATTTCATTAGTCATTAAACCGCGACCCTCACCCTGTTGTTCGTCTGGCGGTGGCTCTTGTTGTGATGGGACAAGCCCCTCCAAATCGCTTCGCTCATCTGGCTGTGGCTCATCTGGCTGTTGCTCTGGTGTCTCCGCGATGAGTGGCTTTGCCACGATGTTCTGCTCCGCAGAACTTGTTCTCGGGGGTATTGTCGTCTCCTCTGGTTGCTGTTGCTGTGGCTCAGGCTGTTGCTCTGGTTGCTGTTCATTTCTATATTTATTTATAAGAGCATTAACATAATCTTTTTTTCTCATTGAATGTGTCCATTCTTTTCGTGATAAATACTTTTTAATGTTTTTTACGGAAAACACTTTATTAATTAAATCTTCTAATCCAGTTCCCGTTTGTAAGCCCAAATATTCTGCGAGTTTATTTTTTACTTCAACCTTATTTTGTCCAACATCTATTTTATGTTCTAAAATTTTGTCTATTATCCATGATGCTCTTTGGTTCCAACCTTTAACATCGTGGCCTTCATTTTTAAGTTTATCCCTTAATGCTTCACCAAGAATTTTAATAGTAAGTTTTTTCTCAACATTACTATTTGACAATCCATTCTTCAACATTAATCTGTATTTAGCCTCCTCTAGTTGGTTTCCTATATTTTTATTTAATGCTTCTTGTGCTCCTAGCATTTTTTTCATATCATCTATTGTTATTTGTTGCTTTTGAAAATCTTTTATTCTTTCTGCTATACTTTGTATTTTACTAGGTTCCCAATTATCTATATCTGCTTGAGTAAAAACTCCAGAATTTATGATTAATTTTTTATAGTCTTCAAATTCTTTATTTGGTTTAACTTTTACCTCTGGCTGTGCCTGGTGTTCTTGTGGTTGTCCCTGCTGTGCAGGCATAATATATTGTTGTTGTGGTGGTGGCATAATGGCTAATCTTTGGTTCCTTTGCTGTTCGTATTGTAAATCCTCTATGAGTTTTTGCTCCCTTCTTAGTTCTCTGTCTTTTTGTTCTTGTCGTTCCTTGATATCTTCCATGTCTTTTCGGTGTTGCCTCTTCTTTTCTTCTTCAGCATCAACTCGTGCTTTTTTCTCTTTTTGGTCAATCTCATCAATCTTTTCGTATTTCTCCTTTCTGAGTTTGTCTAAGTGGTCATTAATGGCAGTTCTAGTATTTTGCTCAATCTCTGAAAGGCTCTGGACTTTTCGCAAGTCTTCTTTTCGCTTAGGCGGCCGCTTTGATTTTGGTCTGCTTAAGTATTTCATAAAAAGTTTAACGATTTGAAGTGTGCTCATATCATTTGTCTTTTTACCAAAATTAAGATAATATTTTTTACCCTTCTGGATAATATATGGTTTCCCGCTCTTATTCCTATAAACCCTCGGGGGTCTTACCTTAGGCTTCCTTGTTTTTTTGGTTTTAGCAACCATTCTATAGATAGTTTAGAATTGCGTTTTACTGCCCGAAGGGTGTAATCACTCTACGAGATGGTCGTTCTATCGCACTCTCACTTATTCTAAACCATCGTTTTTTTATTTTAGGAAAAAATAATGGTCATCGATGTTTTGGGATGACGGCAGTCAGAACAAAATATCTTTAGAAAGGGCACCTCGTCCTCTCTGCTTACCATACCCCAGTCTTGATGCTACAGCACCAACACTACCTGCGTAAGGCACCCCGACACTACTTAATGCTCCCGCAGTCCTAGAGATTAACTTATTACCGCGAAGAAATTTATCAACGGCCATTGCGGTTTTGCCAACTTTTTGCCAGTTAATTTTACCGCCAGCCTGCCCCTTGCCTCCTTGCTTCTTCTTGCGACCAGTCTTCTTTTTACCTCCAGCCATGTTGGTGCTTGAGTTAATAGTTCGTTTGCCGATTGTTGGAATGACTTCAACACGAGTTGTTTTTACTACCATAAAAGATAGATGATTATATAATACAGAAAAAAATAATTATTTAAGATATTTTATTCTGACTTCGTCATCATAAAACATCGTTTTTTTTTTGCTTTAATGGTTTCCGATGTTTATGGAAGGGACTACGCCCCTTTCCAAACCCGCGGGGGTATGGTAGGGGGTTTCCGCCCCCTCCAAATAAACGAGAGTGCGTAGCACGAAGTGAAATTCTCAAATATCATTTTAATCTGAAATTGAAGTTTTTTCTTAACTCATCATCAACACTTGAAACATAAAGAAAATTAAATCTCTCCTTTGTAGCCTCGTGATACTTTTGAAGAAAGTAATCAAAGTCAAAAGATAAGTCTAAGTGTTTATACACGAGTTCCATTTTGTCCTGAGATTGCCCCGGAAAGATTAATAAATAATCTAACTGCTTAATGGCTTCTGGCCGTAGGTCGTTCAAATACTGACTAGACATAATCACCTTACGTTTATAGTGTCTGTTCTTTTTTAACAAATCACTTACGGACTTGTCTCTTAATCCACTCCCTAAATCGTCCAAAACAAAAAAAACCTCTGGAGAAATATACTTACTTGGCCTTTCTTTCGCCTCCGCGGTGCTCTGTTTCCTTTCCAAAGTATAAAAATTGTGGTTTCTCTATTTCTTCTTTGTCTTGTTTTACTTCTCCTTCGTGTTGCTCGTCATGTCTGTTCAGTTTGTCTAACTCATAATCAATGACATTTACACCATCTGATTTAAGAAAGGTATATATTGCCATCGGGTTTCCCCTGTTCTTAAAGTGCTTTACCATTGCTTTATAAATGTAGTCCTTGTGTATCGTTGAAGCAATAATGACAATACGGGTTTTTCTGTCTGTAGTCCGTTTCAGTATTTCAAAGAGTGCTGTCGTTTTCCCGCTCTTCTTACGGGCAAGTAGAAATATATTTGAATAAGGCTCGTTGAATAATTTATAACCTTTTGCTTTTTTATTTCCATCACCTTCCTGCTTTACTGGTTTCACCTTAATGCTATTAATCTTTTCCATGCTATATTCTAAGCCAAAAATAGTCATGAATTTCTAAATTCATACATTGTTGCTACGCAACGAATTCTAGACACACTACAATTCGGCCCGCTAAATTTCCTGTATCAATATTTCCGCTGTCAGTTTCAAGGACTTTAAATGTATATTGTCCGTCGCTCCATCCAACAACACCCAAATTATAACCGAGATTTGAAATGTTTGCTGTGGTGCTGTCCGCAAATGTTCCAATAATTCCAATTCTATCCATGTAAAGAATTCTGGTTTTTGTCTCTGTCTGGTCGTTCATATAGTGGATAAATTTTACATTCATTTTGGCGGGTGTGAATGACATTTGAATATTTTTATTAAATGTTTTGCTTCCTCCAGCAAAATCATTGCTCAGAAAAATAATCTTTTGGTATTTGAACTCACTCATCATATATTTTGTATAATATAAAAAAAATGATTTTAATATTCTTGTTTATGTGGTCTGTGTTAGGTCGGACTGCCTGCGACTTTTACTCACGGGTCAATGAGAAAAAAAATGAGAGTTGTGCTTATTGTATTCAGAAAGGAATAGAAACAAAATTTAAATGTGTGTACCTATGAGTGATTGGTGTGTTAGTTTTGATGAAGCCCTTCCTTTAATGTGTTCGGGTAGTGATGCTTATTGGTATAAAATACACTTATATGAGTGCTCATTTCTTTGATATTTGAGCGCTTCGTGCTACGCACTCTCGCTTATTCTCAAACATCGTTTTTATACTTTAATGGTGGACGATGTTTTACGAAGGCACGAAGTGCATGAGTAAAATATCATTTCTTACTTGAAGAAGGTGATGGAAGGCAAATACCGATGAGCAATGTTAGGATTCCGACATAAGTATTAGCAACCTCACAAGGCAAGTTCTTTTCAGACAACCTCACGATACAAAGGGCTATAATGGCAATAATGATACCCATTTGAAATAAGTATTTAATAAGTCGGCTGTCTGTCGGTCTGTTTTTTATACAACAACAATTCCAGTTATCTTCCAATTCGTGCTCTATTTTTTTTTCCTCAGTCTTTAGTTCTACTTCAAGAACACGAGACTTTAATTCGGGAGTTAGTTCGCCATCCATATCCATAATAGGTGGTGGTCTATGAAGTCTAGTTGTATTATTTGACATGATATTTTAGAATTGCGATTCGTGCTGTCGCACTCTCTCTTATTCTAAAACATCGTTTTTTTATTTTGAAAAAAATAAATCAGTTTTCGATATTTATCAACAAACGGGAGTTGCGTTAGCAACGAGAGTGTAGTTGATAAATATCAAGGGAATACGACTTCTCTGATTTCTGCTAATTGGTTTGCTTGGTCTTGTAGTATATTCATGAGATTATTATTTTGTTTTTCTAAATTAACTACCTTTTCCGCCATGTGTTGAAAAGCACTAACCAGTATTGGTATGAAGTCTGTATATGTTATGCCTTCAAGGTAGCCTTCTCCATCCTCTGCTTTCATTCCACTTTCAGATACAAATTCTGGAAAAATCTTTTTTACCTCATCCGCAATAAATCCGTGGTTCTTTTTTTCTTTCTTCTCGTCTGATTTCAAATAATATGAACAACAATTTATTTTCATTAGTTTCTCACAACAATCCCCGCAGTCTAATGTTTTAATATCTGATTTTGGTCTCCTGTCCGATGAGTTTGTCCAAGCACCATTAAGTGGAACATAATTATAACTGCCAGACGGCTCACCTGAAGAGTTTGAAGTAGTCCAAGCATGAAGTATGCCAGTTGAAGCACAAACCACTCCATAATTTGAATAACCTCCTGATTTCATAAATATTTGTGGATCGTAGGTAAGACTTGATCTTTTTCTTAATGTTAAAAATCCGCTGGATGCTGTTGTGATGCTTAAATCTCCCGACGTATTGATGTTCATCGCCTCAGTGTAAGATATATTGTTTCCAGCCGTTGTTCCTGAATTATAATAAAAAGCGAGTTTGCCACCTTTTTGAATTAGAAAGTTTGAACCGCTGTGGCTTGATTTCCAGTTCGTGCCGTCAAAATAAGCATCAAAACTTAAATTGACATTGTCGTGCGCCCAATTCAATCATTGAAATGTTGGATAAGCATCTGTGGATATTACTGCCTGTAAGTGTGCTCCTCCGATATTTGAAGCAGTCCCGTATATTTCTAAACCCGCCGTTGCTCCATTTGATGATTTTGTTGTGTTTCCTATGATTATCGGCTTACCTGATGCTGTTGTTATTTTATCGCTCGTTGCCAATGTCGTTGTTGATATCCCCGCACTAGCCGTTATTAACACTTTTGTCCATAAAGTCCCGTTTGCCCCATTCAATGACATTAACAATTGCTCTGCTGAATTTTCCCACACAAAACCATCCGCCGAAGCATTACCACTCCTAAATCTTACAGCAAAGCCTGAAATATCGTTGCCTGCCACCGCTGTTCCTCCACCTAATGATTTACCAGCCCCCGGTTGAGCCATATAAATACCCCATCCTGAGTTGTCTGTATCCCACATAAATATTCCTTGCCCATTTCCTCCATCTACTTTATTTTGAATAGATAACTTACAACCACCATCTGCCGTTATTAATCCGCTTGCGGTTAATGTCGTCGTTGATATCCCCGCGGTTGAAGTAATTGTTGTTCCAGTTATTGTTCAGCCATTTGTTATATTGTTTGAGTTCATATCTAAGGCACCATAAAATCGCATACCGCCAGCATTGTTAAAACGTACAATGTCAGATGAAGCACTTTTATTATCCAAAAGTTTTGAAATATAAAGTCCCGCCCCTTTTACATCAGATGCTACATTCGTGAATACATAACCTCTTTGGTTCGCGGTTCCACTTGTAGCGGTATTTAGAGTAAATAAGAAATATTGGTAATCTCCCGATGTCTGTGAAAAGAATATATCACCTCCATTTTGGTTTAATATCCTCGCCCCATTATATGTTATATTTCCGCCATTAGTGATAGTTTGATTATTAAAATCGGCATTGTTCGTTAAAGTTAGATATTTTATCACAGTGCTCGCCCCATTAAATGTTTTGCTTCCTGTTATGGTTTGGTCTGTTGTTAGTTTTACATTTTGCCCGTCCAATGTGTCCGCATACCCTTTTGTCGCTCCGTCCGTTGCTAATGTCGGAGTTCCAAGGTTGGCTATTTTGCTACTATTACAATCTAGCCCCGAAGCATTTACCCAACCGACAATCGTCCCGTCAATAATAAAACTTATTTTTTTCGCAGAAATTTCAAAGTTGTAATATGTTGCAGTTTTCATATCCAAACTAGCAATTGACCCAATATTACTGGTAGAATTGAAAACGATGAATGTGCCCTTTGTTGTTGAATTGATTGAATTTCCCGTTATTTCAACACCACTGCTATATGTCTTAATTCCTGCTATGGTTTGGTTTCCTGTTAGTTTCACATTTTGCCCGTCTAATGTATCCACATAACTTTTATTTGCTCCGTCCGTTGTTGCTGATGGTGTGGCTAAGTTTGTTATTTTGTTGTTATTCAAAGATAGTGTAGTGCCAGTTGCGGTTATAATTAAAGTATTACCTGAATATAACTCTACATACGAGCCCGTTATTTGTATCGGATACCAAGTCGCTGTGGCTGTTTTTTGTGATGCAATCATTCCTATTTTTGTAACAAAGGCTATGCCAATACCATCAAAAGTAGTAGGATTGGACGAACCACTTACTTCCAAAGTTGATGTAAATTTTTTATTCCCTGCTATGGTTTGGTCTCCTGTTAGTTTAACCACCGAAGTGTCAAGAGTAGAAACATCCACACCATCAACCAAATTAACATTTGTTATGTTTTGGCTTTTCATATCAATACCCGCACTAGCATTTATTATACTGCTAAATATATCAATACCCGTTATGGTTTGGTCTCCTGTTAGTTTGACCACCGAACCATCAACTGCGAGATTTGCGAGATTAATTCCATTATATGTAGAAGCCCCTGAAATAGCATAACCATTCATATTTAGTCCTCCAGTCATACTGGCTGTGCCGTCTAATCTAAGAAAGGGTGGTGTGGTGTTTCTCCATTGCCCCGTGCTATACATAATCAGTTGATTATCTGCTGGAAAGCCTGATATTGTCACATCGCTATGTGTGTCTATACTTCCAGATGCTGTCAACTTATTATTATTATCATTATGCTCAAATATCCATTCATCAACACCTTTGTCATTTAGTAAATTAACTCCTGTTATATTCTTCATTCCCATACTAATGTTGCCTGTTTCATCAACATTTATCGGAAATGTTTTATTTACCCAGTTTATTGAATTATATGTTAGATAACTATTTATCGCCACTGGTGCTGTAATGACTACATCTGAAAGTGTGTCAATTGAACCAAGTGGTGTATTCTTCCATTTACCTTCTACATCGTTGTAAGTTAAGTATTGTCCGCTTGCTTGTGCAAATATGTTTGTGTCTATCAAATTGTATAAATTTGTTTGGTGCGGATTTTGCTTCTGTGTTGAGTTGAGGCTTTGACTTCATCATTATCGCTTACTCGTTGCTCTGTGTAGTATAAACTGCTTCCTTCTTTGATATCCGTAGTTGTTTTAAAGCGAGCCGTGTG
Organism: Paulinella micropora; assembly: GCA_019918135.1. Taxonomy (NCBI): domain Eukaryota; phylum Cercozoa; class Imbricatea; order Euglyphida; family Paulinellidae; genus Paulinella; species Paulinella micropora. The sequence continues at coordinate 52,699 of WBZZ01004800.1, read as the reverse complement.
TCAAAGAGGTTATCAGTCCAATAATAATTAAGTCCTTCTTTTAGGTCAGTTGTTGATTTTAAAGCGAGCCGTGTGTCAAAGCGGTTATCAGTCCAATAATAATTAAGTCATTCTTTAATGTCCGCGGTGCTTTTGGTAGCCAGTCGTGTATCAAACCGGCCGTCAGTATAATAAAGATTTACGGGGTCAGCACCTTCTGGCACTCTGTCTGTATTCAGACCGACTATGTTTGTGTTGGTTAAATCGAGGTTGGCGATTGAAAGGCTGTCTGTCGCGATTTCTGACAAGCCTAGTAATGATTTATATTGCGACATAGATATTTTAGAATTGCGCTTCGTGCTGTCGCACTCTCGCTATGGATTCAACTTGTTGAATCTATATTCTAAAACATCGGAAAAAATTTGAAGAAAAAATTAATTGGAAACGATGTTTTGTGATGACGAAGTCAGAACAAAATATCAATTATTTATTTATTTATTTAAAAAATACTAAAATATATTAATCTTAGTATAAATGCAGTCTCCCGAAGCAAGTCGTAAGAATTGGGGTAAGGCCGTGGAAAGTATTAAGAGCAAAAAGCAACATAAGGTCGAAATAGCAAAAGAGAAATTAGCAAAGTGTAGAAAGGCTTATGTAGGCGATGATGAAGAGATGGAGGAAAAGATAAACCGCATGGTTGAAATTGGTGTTGCTAATGATATTATTAATGGAAAAGACCAAGATGATACGCCAGAAGAAAGCAGTGAGAGCGATGAAGAATGTGATTTCACAGATATTATAGCAGAAAAAATGGCTAAAATGAAAATAAGGAGAAAGAAAGCGGAAGCAAAAAAGAAAGTAAGTGAAAAGCATGTGCCTGAGCCTGAGCCTGATGAGAGTGAAAGCGAAAGTGAAGAAAGCGAAGAGGAAGAGCCTAAGCCTAAATCTAAAAAAGGAAAAGGAAAGAAGTCAAACATATCTGTTAATGTTTATAATCAAGCAGAGAAACCAAGCAAGAAAGAAAGAAATAATGATGATGTCTCAAGAATGTTTTTAAAGTTTTAAATTTACCAAAGGAAATGATAAGAATAATAATTACTACACTCCGGATTATTATAAGTTAATTCTCCTTTTGAGTTTCTTATTGCTTTGCTCTTGCTCTATAGTTTTTTCTTCTTTCTTTATCCAGATGGTCTAAATGTGAGTATAACCCTATGCGGTCTTTATAGTGCTGATATTTTAAGTGTCCGAAATGAATTGTCTTACCTTTTGGTGTAATGTTTTTATATTTTTTGTTTTTGACATTGGACTTTGAAAATCTCATTGATATATAATATGGATAATAAACATACTCAGCAACAAGAAACTCCTGAGCAGACAGAGCGGAAAGAAAAACTTGAAGAAGTGGCCGAGATACATTTTCAATCAAAGCCAGCTAAGATATGGAACACGATAACCTCACCAGAAGCAAAACCACTAAGTCAAGTATTTATTGATTTAATGGATATGTCAAAGGTTGCAACAAAGAAAGGTAATTCTAACTATAATTTTGGATTAGTTGCTATAGATGTATATAGCCGTCGTGGGTGGATTGAGCCAGTCAAAAATAAAACAACTGGTTATGTCTTAGAAGGGTTAAAAAAAATATTTATCAAAAAAGTTCCTGAAAGAATTACTTCAGATAATGGTGGTGAGTTTAAGGGACAAGTCAGTGAATATTTCAGACAAAATAATATTGAACATAAGACTGTTCAAGTAGGTGACCATAGAACAATGGGTATAATTGATAGATTTATTAGAACAATACGAAATGAATTAAACTTAATATGGGAATTTAATGAAAATTTTCAATGTGTTCCTATTATTCATGAGGTTGTTGATGCTTACAATAAAACATATCATACAACAATTAAAGCAGTTCCGATTAACGTTTTTGAAGGAACCGACAAGAACACTCAGGAAATCTACAGAAATCCTTTAATTAATGAATTCCCTAAAGGAACAAGAGTAAGAAAGGAATTAGAAAGAACTATTTTTTCTAAAGGGGACAAGCAATTCAGTAAAACTATATTTAAGGTTAAGGGCCGTAAATGCTTCAAAGTTATCCTATCAGAAGAGAAACATGAAGAAGAAGAACCGAAGGAGCAGTTATCGGACAAAGTGAAACAAATTACAAAAGAGAAAAAAACGAAAGAACAACTAAAAAGAGAAAGTATTGACAGCGATAATATAAGAACTTCAACACGATCAAAAAAGAAAATTGATAAATTGGATCTTTAATATCCGAATACATTTAATCCAATTAGATTATCAAAATGTTTATTTGCTTTTTGATGAGTTGATTTATTTCTTCTAGTGTGAGACAACCCGCATTCACATACTATATTTTCTTTTGCTTTTTGATTTAATATATCGTTATGTTGTTGCTTGTATAATAGTTGGTATTGTTTCGTTTTTTCATCATTATCTTTTTTCCATTGCTTAAAGTATTGTTTTATTTTCTCTTTATTATCTTCTTTCCATTGTTTTCTGTATTGTTTAATATAATATTTATTGTCTTCACACCATTCCTTTGTAGTTCTACCTGCAATATTTTTATTAACACAATTTTCCGTGTGCCTTATTATTTCTCCTTCTCTCTTGCTAAGTTCAATTTTGTTATTACAAGGAAACATTTCAATAAGTTCAATGTAGTTATCATCATATTTCAAAATCTCAAA
>WBZZ01004800.1:37500-40000 GCA_019918135.1 Paulinella micropora | reverse complement strand
TCGCAACCTCTATGGCTAGCCGTTTACCCGTCGTCGTTGATGCCTCAAGTTGGTCGCGCACAAATCGATTGCATGACCCTCTCCTCCGTTCTCTCTGTCACTGCAGGGGCGGCAGACGTGGTAGGTGCGTCTCAGTTCGACTTCCAAGATCGTACAGAGGCTACTTTGACAGAGGGCTTGATCACCACCGGTGATATTGTAAACTGTGCTACCAAAACCCGGGCGGAGGCGGGCTTGTCGGGAGGAACTCCGACGGAACCCTTCGACATGCGCAGATCCGAATGCCCTGGTCTCCCTCTGTGGAAGGTCAGTGAGCCACGATATACACGTAGTATTACGCACACACTGACACACGCAATCCTTTCTCTCTTCCTCTCCTCGTGCACTCGAATGCACGTATACTTGCTACTTTGTGTTTTATTTGACTTCACCTCACATTCATTTTCGCCTGTCATTATAATTCAAACGTATTCCAAGGGGATGGAGGCGTACGGTGTAGGGAAAGGAAGAAACTCATAATACTAATTGAAACCTCGGTCCAGGGAAGTGCCCTGAATTCAATTTATTATCTTTGAAAGGTGTTGGGAGTAGGGGGGGAGGAAAATGGAAATTGTGTACCCCCCCGGGTCCACCCACAAATTGGCACACCTGTCTGAATAAATCATGGTTCGTGGCACCAGGAGGAATTGGGAGCTCATATTTGCACGGTGGCTGGCCCCAGACTCAATGTTGATGCTGATATACTTTTTTTGGAATTCACGCAAATATTTGCGTTAGGGGAGTGTCCTTGATGCAAAAATTCCTTTCTCTTTTGGCCTATTTTCTGCACCACCTGTCCGAATAAATCATGGTTTGTGGGAACCAGGAGGAGTTTGGAGCTCGTATTTACAGGGTGCTAGCCCTAGACTCGATCTTGATGCTGGGCATATTTATTTGGAACTCACGCAAACATTTGCGTTATGGTAGTGTCCTGAATGCAGAAATTCCTTGTGTTTTGGGAGCACTTGCTGCCGCCTCCGGCAATTGAACGTACCCTGTCGACCGGGGGGGGGGGGGGGGGGGGGGGGGGGGGGGGGGGCCTTCCCCCGGGAGCCCCAGCCCTGCCATTGTACGTATCCCACGCGAATAATGCGGCACCAAAATGAAATGGATGAGAATGCTCCAAGGCTCTAAGAGTTGTGCCAGAAGGGCTTATGCCGGTTACCTCCGGCAATCGAACGTACCCTGTCGACTGTGGAAAGGTGGGTTCCGCGGGACCCTCCTCCCGAAACCAGGCCCTGTAATTGTACGTACCCGAAGCGAAAATTGCCTGCACTAAAATGAATAGCTGAGAATGCTCCAAGGCTCTAACAGTTGTGCCAGAAGGGTTTAGAGGCTATTTTCACAACCTCGGGACGCGCTCTAGGTAGTGAACCAGTTGAAAAAAAGGTTTACGAAAATTCTGGCGAAGTAGTGCCGAAATGAATGGCTGAGAATGCTCCAAGGCTCTAAGAGTTGTGCCAGAGGGGCTTAGATGCTGATTCTTTGTATTTTCGCAAGCTTGTCGCGAGCCCTATTCTGAAAGATGTAGTTGAAATTAGGAAATTCGACATGCAAAATAGTGCCAAAATGAATGGCTGAGATTGCTCCAAGGCTGTAAAAGTTGTGAACGTGAGAATAAGAGGAAAAGCGACCTTGGGAAGAGGGGGGGGGGGGATGCGCTTCGCACGCACCGCAAGCCCCTAATTATCATTATTATTATTATTATTATTATTATTATTATTATTATTATTATTATTATTATCATTATTATTATTATCATCATCGTAATCACCATCATCATCATTATTATTATTATTATTATTATTATTATTATTATTATTATTATTATTATTATTATTATTATTATTATTATTATGGACACCGTGATAGCCCAGTGGTCAAGTTCTACCATCTGGGCCCTGTCGCCAGTTCGATTCCCGTCGGTGCCACCAGTATTTTCATTGAACATACCGGTCCGTCTGGAAGTGTTGGAACTGCCCTTGCGGGGGTGTCATTAGAGCCTATCGTCAATTCTTCGTACTCCCCTCACGGGTGAGACGATGGAGGCGCATGTGCAGAAATGCATCAGCCATTGACAGAGAAGCACTTTTATTATTATTATTATCATTATTATTATTATCATCATCATCGTAATCATCATCATCATTATTATTATTATTATTATTATTATTATTATTATTATTGTTATTATTATTATTATTATCAAATCTGCCTTGGAGTGTTGACTGTGACATATTTGAGGGAAATCCCGATGAAAAAACCTAGTCACACTTGCTAAACAGAGTTCCAGCCCGATGGCCTCAAGGCGTCAAACTGTGACGCCAACTCATAATCCTTTGGTGGTAGATGCTGGGGAGGAGGGTCGTTGCGCGCGTAAAAGATCTTAAACTCCACATATGCTGGTTGATAGCCCAGGACCCAGCAGACACCAGATTGTTATGGGTGGGGTTTCGAGGCA
>WBZZ01004800.1:25000-30000 GCA_019918135.1 Paulinella micropora | reverse complement strand
GGGTGTATGTGTGTGTGTGTGTGTGTGTGTGTGTGTGTGTGTTTGTGTGTGCAAGCACGAGTGCGGATATAAATATACCCCACCCCCGCTAATAGTATTACCATTCCATGCTAATACTAATCTCCTGCAGGAGCTCTACGTTATGAAGTCATTGCCCCTAAGCACCTTCCAGCGCAACATGGCGCTCAATGCGGATAACACTGTGCCCTACCACGCGGATGCGGGTCTTCTCTGCAAAGACTATGCCTGTTCCACGGAAGTCTCTCTCTTCTACTTTTCTCTCCGACTGTGTCCTAACTTCTCTCTCTATCTCTCTCTCTCTCTCTCTCTCTCTCTTCTTTCTCTCTCTCTTCTTTCTCTCTCTCTTCTTTCTCTCTCTCTCGTAGTTGTGTTAGTAGAGATAGTAGCAGTAGCAGTAGTAGTAGTAGTAGTAGTAGTAGCAGCAGCAGCAGCAGCAGCAGCAGCAGAAGCATAGTAGTAGTAGTAGTAGAAGTAGTAGTAGTAGTAGTAGTAGTAGTAGTAGTAGTAGTAGTAGTGGTAGCAGTAGTAGTACTAGTAGTACTCGTAGTACTAGTAGTACTCGTAGTAGCTACTAGTACTAGTAGTACTAGTAGTAAGTAGTACTAGAAGTACTAGTAGTACTAGTAATACTAGAAGTACTAGCAGTAATAGTAGTAATCGTAGTAGTAATCTCAGTAGTAGTAGTAGTAGTAGTAGTCGTAGTCGTCACATGGAACGGAATCCCGTGACCAGGATTCATTTGCGACAGAGTTTTGCAAATTACGGAATATTAGTGCTAATTCACGCGGACTCGCCCGATTTGACGTGGAAGTAGTAGCAGTAGTAACAGTAGTAGTAGTAGCCGTAGTAGCCGTAGTAGTAGTAGTAGTAGTAGTAGTAGTAGTAGTAGTAGTAGTAGTAGGCGATGGTTTGATTTATTTTATGTCAGCACATCTCTTACCAAGAGGCAATAAAGCTTACTTCAACTTTATCATAGTTATTTTGTCTTTGCAAAACTTTGCTCAGGAATGGGCTGCGCTTGTTACACACATTGAAACTGGAGTGAAGCTCCTGCCAAAGTTCGAATATGGAGTTTTCTTACAAGGACAGGGCGAGGCATCCAATCGACAAAATGATTTCCTCTACCGAGGAAGCAATGCTGGTATCTATCTACCTATCTATCTATCTATCTATCTATCTATTCCAGGTTTAAAGATGACATTATGGTCTGAATATGCAAGAAGTTTTTTCACAAATATTTTTTTTACATGCATAATACGTGCATATATACATACAAATTATATGTGTGCATCATGTAATAATTGTGTACATGTCTTAATACTATTTATGATTTTTGTGTAAATTAAATACTACATTTTGCAAGATGCGCTATATATGCCTATATGTAGTATGCGATGTTTGGATTTGTGTGTGTATGTGTAAAATTTTTACATGCTATACGTATGTTGTAGAAATTGTAACATGAGATAGCTTGTATCTTGTACACGTATTCAAACGTACGACCATGGACTGCTTTATTTACACTAATATTGGTCTTAAAAAGACATTGCTCAATCAGCGATCTCCTGCGGTTTTGTTCTGTCCGGTCTAAGATTTGTGATGGCTTAGGGATGACTGCTGGGTGTATATGCATGTATATAGTAGGAGGCAGAGGCAAAAAAGAGTAAATAGAGGAGTACGAAAACAAAAAGTAACAAAGAAAGAAGAGAAAAAGAGGGGGGGGGGGGGGGGGGGGAGGAGAAGAAGAAGAAGAGGAAGAAGAAGAAGAAGAAGAGGAAGAAGGAGGAGAAGGAGGAAGAGGAGGAGGAGGAAGAGGAAATGTGCAATGAACGTGCGTACGGTTGTCCATATAAACTGGTACCTAGGTACATTTCATACAAAATTATGACTTGTATACATATATATATATATATATATATATATATATATATATGACACAGAACATGCCATGCTCAGGCTGGCCGCCGCTTAGCGATGACTATGTCAAAATTGCTAATATATACATACATATATATATATATATATATATATATATATATATATATTTATAAACACAGAAAAATATGCCATGCGCAGGCTGGCCGCCGCTGAGCGATGAATGTCAAAATTGCTTTATGTATATGTATATATATATATATATATATATATATCTGCCATGCGCAGGCTGGCCGCCGCTGAGCGATGACTACGGCAGAATTGCAGCTTATTTTCAAGCGGGACAGGTCCTGAAGGAGCCTACCTTTATGAGCGCCTCTTTTGAGCTTCAGGTACGATATGTGTTTCTCTTACCGTACATTTCATACGTGGATTATATATAATCATACGTCAAAATACACATTAGGCAGGCATACAGAAATGTATTGATATCATGTATGGATGCATGTGTACATGCAAATATACACGTACATACAAGACGTTTATACATTAATTGCATACATATGCATACCATATGCATATATGCATGCATTCATAACGTATAGCGTACATGCATTCTTATATACGAATGGCATGCATACATACGTTAGTAAAATTTTACACACACACATGCAAGAATAGTACATAATGTATAAACAGATGCATAAATACATGCAAAGATACATATATACGACTTTGGTGCGTTCGTATGAGTATAATAACCATACCATATTATTTAACAACCACGAAGTAAATTGCTCAATGATATCATAAGGTAGATAGGTAGGATACAGCTGTTGTAGAGGCTGCAGACGGGATAGCCCACCTCATAGAAGATAGATAGATAGATAGATAGATAGATAGATAGATAGATAGATAGACAGACAGACAGATAGACCGATAGATAGACAGATAGATAGATAGATAGATAGATAGATAGATAGATAGATAGATAGATAGATAGATAGATAAATAATTCTGCATACTAGTAGTATAATATAAATGCCCACAGATGTATAAATACATACATACACATACATAACACACACATACATGCATGCATACATACATACATACACACATACATACATGCATACATACATACATGCGTACATACATACATACATGCATGCATGCATGCATACATACAATGAATAAACACATGTGTATACATCTGAATGTACCATATTAGTACTAGGCACATATGTATACAATAACATACATGTATATAGTGTCTGTAATTCTTATGAATTTGCAGTTATTACACATGCAGTTTTTACTTGCACACGCAGGTCCCCGCTAAGTACCTCTCTGTCGGTAATACAGCCAGGTGCAAGATTATGTACATATACAAAGCTATCGAGGCCTACTCCGTGGAAGCGTTTGGTAATAACTTGGCCCAGAAGGTCTGTTTGTTGTATCGGTGTGTGTGTGTGTGAACATTTTGCCTGGGTTTTCTTGGTTGGGGCATGTTGGTGTGTTTGCTCTTGTAAATGTGAGCACGTCACCAGAACTGCCGTCATGCATGTACGCTAAAGGACGAATAATCATAGAATGTTTGTGCAGCGGATGACACAGATATTTTGATTGAGGCACGTGCACTTGCATGATTGGGTCTAGTTAAAGCGCGAGCAAGAAAATAATAGCGAGAGAAAGGTTTGTACACGTAACATCAGTGCGTGTGTGTAGTCCGTTTTGTGTACATGTGTTGTGCCACTGTCAATACGTGGAGCAGTGAGGAGGATGAATAGAGAGATGGCATGTGGCAAGTAGGTGACAAGGGGGATATGGATAGACTGCGTGGGTCGACGAGTGGATGAGTGGTTTGGTGAATGAGTGAATGGCTGGATAGAGGGATGGGAGGAGTCGGATAGATGAACGGGTGAATGCTGAATAAATAGACAGGTGGATGGGAGGAAAGGTGGGTGGCTGGATGAGTAGATAAGCATGTGAATGGGTGGAAAGGTGGGAAGCTGCGAGAATGAGCGGATGAGTGGCCAGTGGATAGTAATAGGCGGGTGGTTGTTGATAAGTAGGTGGATTGTGGATCAGCGATTCGGTGAGTGTGAATTACATTAAGCCAATGGGTGGGCGCTTTTGAGTGGATTTGAAGTCATGGCAGGGAAGGGGGGGGGGGGGGTCGAGGCTTCAAGCAGGAGGACAAGGAAGGAGGAGGAAAATTCTTTCTTCCCTTTCCCTGCTCGTAAGCTCTTTAAGCATACAATGACAAGAATCATAATGGACGACAAATATTCTCGATCTTTTTGGCGGTCGTTGTGGTTCCTCTCCTACCTTTCCTCTCCTCCCTTTCCTCGCCTCCCTTTCCTCGTTGTTGTGTTGTTAGGTGTTGTTGGTGCTGTTATTGCTTGTCGCATGCTTCTTATGTTTCAACGTTTTTTTATGTTTTCATGATGCTTCCTCCCTTTATTTCTCAAAGTCCTCTTTCCTTCTTTCTTTCTTTCTTTCTCTTTCCTTACTCCCCTCACGTTCTTCCTGAGGTCTTTTTCTCTTTTCATTTTCTTTGTTTCCTGTCTTTGTGTAATTGTAGGAAGTTATATTCATGCCCAACGTAGAAAGCGTAGTGGACAAAACCGTCGCGTACGAGATTCCTGCAGGTGCCGGGTTTGTTATTACATTGGGACAGGACGGGAAACCTGCCGAGTTTACGGGCTATTTGCGAATAGTGTGGCTTCATCAGGTCGCTCCACGGGGGGGGGGGGGGGGGGGGGGGGGGGGGGGGGGGGGGGGGGGGGGGGGGGCCGGGGGCAGATTCAAAAAGAGAACAATAATTTTGGATGTGTCATTAATCTACAAGCCAGGGGATGAAGATTAAATTTGTCACGTGATGGGATGTTTAAATTATAATGAATGAGACAAATGCAAGTATATGTATTAATGTATGCTATCATGTTTGTATCTATTACTAAGCAATAGATGCACTGTGAATCATGTATGCACTGTATATATGCATGTGTGGAATGAATGTAATTTGTATATGCATGTATGTCTGCATACACGAACATATGGACGAACATATGGACGTACTTAGTAATGGATTGTATGTA
>WBZZ01004800.1:0-20000 GCA_019918135.1 Paulinella micropora | reverse complement strand
ACATTAATATGCCGGCCAGTACTGTCTAACCTAATTAATATATTGTATTTAATAATATATCAGCCGGCCGCGTAACTTGCGGCCGGCACACACAATACATAATAGCATTGAGTGTCGTCCGGCTTGTCGTTACTTGACTCTTATGCTTGGTCTGCCCCTCCACTGTTGAGTGACGACTAAATGTCAGAGTAGCTGTTCCGGTTACATCTGGAGTCACTAACAAAAGTTGAACGGGGTTTGCTTTTGCTTTTCGTGAGCTTCACAAAAAGCTAAAGTCCTCACGTTTTTCTCGCTTTGATTTTCTTGGAGTTGTTCAACCGACACATTGAAAATCCGAACAGAAAACTTGAGGTGTTGACCTTTTTTAAGTTTTGTTTGAATTAGTTAGACTCTCCCTTAGGGGGAGAGGGATAGAAGCAGATTGTGTGTGAGGTTTAGGAGTACATACGTCTGGTTTTGACTTGAACAAGATAGCAAGGGGACACAGACATATCACATAGGCTGTTGGGAAGCAGTGTTGTGTGTGTGTGTGTGTTGTGTGCCTTCTGTTTTCCATTTGCTCTTTCTGTTTTTCTCTCAATCTTACATGCTATCATTGCAGAGGAGAAAGAGGATGCTAGGAAGTCCGTATGCTACACCGTTATGTGATAGTGTCAGAGGCTTGAGGATGCCTCTGTCGGTCGGTTACGCAGGATGGGGCTGACATCAGCCTTGGGGACGAGTTCTTTGTCTTCAGGAGGAGCTACTCCTATGCTTGTGGGAACACCTGCTCGTCTTATGGACGATTTACAGGTGATTTGGCAAGCTCGTCTGACTGGGGACACTTGGGCTGATCAGCTTCCTTCGATAAAGGCTGTCAAAGCAATCACCGATGCCTTGGCTGGACAAGGGGTCAATCGAGATGTGTGGTCTGCTATTGTAGTGGAACAGACTACAGTGGCTGACGTCTTGGTGGCAGCTGAGATGGTTGTTCAAATCTCAGAAGCTGTGGGGATGGGCACCCCATATTGGACTCCTGAGAAGTTGGCAGTGTCCAGACTGATGGCTTCTACCGACAGGCTTGTGGATTTCAATTTTGCAGCGGGCAGAATGGTCCAAACGGAGATATGGAATGTTTTTGCCTTGAGTAAGGAATTCTTCAAGGATTTCTTCAAGCAACATGGGCAACATCTGTATGACTTGATTGGTTGCTGGCAAGCTTGGGAGGTCTTAGAGGAAGGACACCCCAGGTGGGAAGTGCAAAATTTCGCTCTTTTTCATGTTCGAGCCTGGGAAGTAGTGTCATCCACTGTGTACTCAATGGGAAATCTTATTTTTCGTCCTACGGGCGTATCGGTGAACGTCGTTTCGATGGACGACGTTCTCACCAAACTCTTAGACCCAATGGCCATGGATCAGCTTTGGAACACAGTTGATGGGGGTGGGGATCTTCCCACTTGGGCTTCTGTGACAGCCATTCAGAAGCTCGATACAGTGGAGCGACTTCTGGTGGCAGATTCGATCGCTTTCATGGCTAGGGCTTTTGCTCATTTTGCTATTGCTTGGAATCAGCAAGATGCTCGCAGGAAGCAGAAGGTCTCCTCTTGGACTCGTAAGATCGAGAGGAAGGAGGAGGAACGACGTCGTACGGTGGAACGACATCAGAAAGACGTGGACAGTCTTCTGGGCGATCAAAAGGCTTTCTCTATTGATGTCAACAAGACCTCAGATACGAAGCATGTTGCTGATATTCGTACGTGGCTGGCTGAAGTGCGTCGCGTCTGTCGCTCGGCAGGCATTGTACTGCCCGAGGAGGTTGCCATCGTGGCGAACAGGTTCTTTCGTTTTCATTCGGCTGTTGACAACGAATGGATCTCGAAGAGTGAGGAATGGAGCACTCACTGGGAACAGCTCAAGCAATTGAGGCCTGATGCCATGTGTGTGGAGAGCATTGGTCTCATGCTCAAGAACAAGAAGAATTTCCATTCTTTTTCGTCAAAGAATCAGGAGGTGGATCAGCTTAAGAATGAAGCCAAGTGGACGCTGGCAAAGAAGCCAGTGTTACACTATGCGTTTCAAAGAGTGATGGACATGGCCATCATACTCTCAAGGACTGAGGCCTTTAAGGCTGTGGCGGAGGTTCTCTTTGACAAGGAGAATCCTACTTTTGCGAAGTTGGTCAAGGAGTTCCAAGGGGATACGGAGCTGTGGGCGTCCATGAAGGTGGACAGTGTGGACGCCAGCCCAGAGTTTGAGGACGACATGGTTGGTCGAGCAATGCGTTGCGTGCAGAAGACCCTTGTCGATGGATGGAAATACACTGGTCCTAAGCCTCAATCTCCCCCTCAAGGAAATCTACGAATTCTGCAGAGTAAAGATCAAGGGGGGCCCTTGGAGCCTAATGATGACGAAGCTTATTGGGGTCAGGGATACCCACGTCGGGGTGCTCAGTATTATGACTCTAATAGTCGTCGTGGCCCGGGCATGGGTCGAGGCGAAAGGCCTGCCTTCAACGAGAAAGCTGGGCGAGCCCTTTGTATGAAGAGGGCTGCAGCTTTATGGCTCAAGACGGGGGCTATGTGCAAGGCTTCATGTGATAAGTGGCATCCGGATCATTGGGATAATTCGGTTCAGAAGGAGGTTTTGGAAAGGGTACGTCGCGATTACCCTGTGTATCCCATCAGAGAGTTTCTTGATTCGGGTAAATACAGAGAAGAACTCCGTAACCTTTTTCAGCGGGATAAGAAGGCTTATGAGGCGAAAGGATGGATCGATCCTGGGGATAAGCCTTACATGAGGGGTGATTGGGAGAAGTACAACGTATGGAATCCAATCAATTCTTATGAAGGGGACGCGCCGTTTCGTTTGGACGGGATGATCCCCAGAAAAGGGGTTCCAACTTGGAGGATCCCTCTTGGGCGTACAAGGGGCCAGCGTCGAGCTCTGATGGGCGTCGAGAGCGAGCAAGGTCGATGGATCGGCGTAGCCGTTCGCGATCGCGGGGTCGACGAAGCGAAGGTGGCCGCGATGATCAAGGATCGGGAGGGCGATCTCGCTATGATCGGGATCGAGGAGGATACGACCGAGAGCGTGGCTCGAGGGAGCGTGCACGGTCACCACCGCGAGATCGTGATCGATCAAGGTCCAGGGAGCGTCCGGGATCAAATCGGTACCAACAGGATGGTACGAGTATGGGGAATACCCCTTATACTGGTGCAAATGCTTACGGGGGGGGGGGGGGGGGCCGGGAAGCTTTCTCCCAATTCAATTGCAGTCGGCGGCGGGAGCTTCTGGTATTTATTACTCACATCAGCTGCCGATGCAACAGTTGCCGGCGGGGTACGGGCAAGCGGTGCAGCAGTAATATGCCCCACCGCCACAGCAGCAAGGGCCTTCGTATGTCCCACCTCCATATATTCCACCTCCAGCTTTTCAACCTGCGGGAGGTATGGGGGGGAATCAAGGATCGCCGGGAATGCAGTCTCAGTCTCAACAACAGGCTCAGGGTATTGCGTTTGGAAAAACGCCATTGGAGATTCTGATGGGTGTGCAGGGCAAGGCTCAGGAAACGCGGGCTCGGGAACAGCTAACGCGGGAGCAGCAACAAGTGCCTGACGTGGAAGTCAGGACGAAGGATAAGTCGGGTGAGTTGCCTGTCGGCCACGGAGGCGACGAGGTTGCTTATAACTTGTCATGTGATGATAGAACTCGCGCAAGGATGCAGCGGGTTGAGGAACCGACATTAAGTTTGGCCTCGGAGGGCCAGGATAGACAGGATACGAAGGTTGAGGACCTTGATAGTCACAAGGACACGTTGGGTCCAGTGATGAATAGAGGTACGGACTTTGATAGTGTTATCGCGGAAAACGCGCTTGAGGATAAATATTTTGGTGGTTACGAAGCATTTTCGGCGGACGGGTATGGCCCGGGGAAAGCTGAATTGCCTTTGCTTTTCATTAAAAATTTTAATGAGGATGGACAGGAGGAATGCATTGTAGGAAATGATACAATGGCATCTCTGAATGTGCTTGGCAAGAGTTCGTTGAACTGTGGGGCGGAGAGCCAGGGTTCAGACACGGGTTTAGGCCGTGTCGTGGACGGGTAAAGGGAGTGGGTGGTATGATGCTGGTATCCGAATCGGTCATGCTTACCTTCCTTTTGAAGGACGGACAGTCTTTCTCCCATCGTTTTTGGGTCGTCCCAGCCTTTGCTGGTGGTCTCCTGTTGGGGCTGAGGAGCCTGAGGCGGATGCATGCTCGGATTTATACGGATCTGAACGTGCTGCAGTACGGTGGATCCGAGGTGGCTCCACGGTACGAGGTAGTACCGTATGAACCTTTACGGCGAGGAAGCCGGTGTGCCGGAGCACACATTGGGAATGTGAGTGTCACGTCAGTCGTGCGCGCCAACTGGGCGAGGACAAAGGTGGTGTCCGTGGAGGGCATGGAGTCCACGGTCACTCCCCACATTCAAGAGCCGGTCACAGCCTCGTTCTTCCATGTATGCACGATAGAGTCGTGGGACTCTGCGGATATGGGGGTGGTCGATGACGGTTCTGACGACACGAGTCGGAGACGGAATATGTTATTGCCACAACCTCTGGCTGGGCCTATACGAACCCGCGCGATGTTAGAATCGTGAATGTCGTGTGTAGGGATTCCGCAGGGGATGAGGCGGTATTGACCGCCATAGAGGCGAGATTGGAACACCTCTACGCAGCAAGGGAGGAATTGTTGCGGGTAAGATTGCTGGCATGGAAGATGCTGGTGATCAACACGTCTATATCGACGTGCATTCTTCCACAATGTCACATGTGGTATGGAATGTAACCCAACATAAGCTGCCTGTCAAGCAGCCTAAACCTATTGTGGAAGCATTCCTGAAGAGTCACTGGGATGATAAACTATTTTTTCCAAAGGGGGTCAAGGCCATTAAGGAAGTCTTGAGGACCCGGCTGGCTGTGGAGGATTTCACTATAGTTATCCCAGTGGGTACTCGGACGGAAATGTGGTGGCAGGATATTGAAGATCACCTCATTGATGATCCGATTCCAATACCACATCGAGGTCATAAGTTGATCTTGGCTTTGCGGTTGGGGACGAAAGAGAAGGCGTTAGCTTATGGAGCTAAGCTAGCACAGCGAGAAATGGCTTAAGTCCGTACGCAAGCCTTTCTTGGATCACAGGCAGATACCATCGTACTCATGCGATGCAGTATGCAATCATCATAGATCATTTGGCTCAGCTTGCTCAATGGAAAGGCAAGGAGGAGACAAGGTATCATGGGACCATGGCGCATGAGGATGAGCGCCCGGTACCAATGGAGGATGTGGCACAGTTGTCACGCAAGGCTTCTCCGAAGGAGATCGAAGAAGCCAGGATAGCAGCGGAAAAAAGCTATCGCGGAAAAGTATAGTACTTTGGAGGGTACTATGAGAGAACGGGATGCTCTCAAGGGCATCTTAGAAGATAACATGGAGGCGTTCGGGCCTCTTGAGGCTGGGTCTGTTCGAGGTTATGAGGCTAACTTCGGGCGGAAGCCTGGCGAGGACGTGGTGGGTCACAGGAGACCGTCACGTATGAGCTATCATGAAGATCGGATGGCTCGGAAGATTACTCAGGAGCTGTTGGAAAAGGATATTATTAAAGCACGCCTATCGGAGGTGTCTTCACCAGTGCGTATGGCGCCCAAACCGGATGGGTCATTACGTATGTGTATTAACTATTACAGGATCAATAAGATCCTGAAGCAGATCGAAACTCCGGTATCGGATCTCAGGAAAGGGATCAATCGGCTTAAACATGCCAAAGTGTATACGACGTTGTATCTTAAGACTGGCTTTTGGCAGATCCTTCTTAATGAATCATGTCGATACCTTACGGCTTTCATGGTTGGAATGACCGCATATGTGTGGAAAGTGTTGCCGATGGGACTTAAATGTTCTCCGGGACTATTCCAACAGGCCATGACCAAAATGCTCGGGAAGGAGTATGATGACGAAGGGACAGTAGCCCGTCTTGGAACGACGGAGGATTATGCGTTCTGTTATACAGATGATATAATCATTTATTCAGAAAGCATGGCAAGACACGTGGAGCACGTGAAAGACGTCTTAAGACGTATCAGTGCATTTGGATTACGGCTTAATGCAAAGAAGTGCGATTTTGCGCAACGTAAGATACAGTACTTGGGGTATGAGATCTCCGAGGGTCGCTGTGCGATTTCTCAGGAGAAAAGGAATTATGTGGCGTCCGTGCCAATGCCACAGACACGAACAGACCTACATCCCTTTATCTCGCTAGCTCAATATTACGGGGAATATATTCCGGGCTTCGCAGAACGGGCGGCGGTGGTAAGGAAATTTCTGAAGCAGGGGGTTGGAGATAGCCCTTGGCTAGAGGAGGTCAATAGGGTCATAATGGAACTCATGGATGAGATTTCTAAGGACCCAAGACAAGGAGGACGAGTCCTTATGCTGCCTGATTGGAAGGAGCAGTTTGTTCTGGACACGGATGCGTCAGCATACGCTGTGGGCCATTGGGCAACTGCGGCCCGTGATGTTTGTCAGCCGACAGCTGATACAGGCAGAAAGGGAATACTCAGTAGTAGGCAGCGTGAGGCGCTTGCTATAGTATGGGCTTTTCAAAGGTTGCGGGAATACCTTTGGGGTACACCTAACATATTGGTGAGGACGGATCACCACAACCTACAGTGGCTTATGCCGGGAGATCATACGGGTAGGTTGGCAAGGTGGCAACTGGAATTGGCGGAGTATGACTTCACCATCCAGTACATCAAGGGCAAGAGGAATGTTGTCCCTGATTTCTTCTCTCGTTATGAGGATAAAAGTGGGCCGAAGGAGAAGGCTGTAGATGGCTTACAGCATCGCAACACACTTCAAGAGGTGCAAATGGCACAGTTTGAATTTCGCACGCCGGGAGCGGTGTTGGCGATTATGGGGCATGGATCTCCATGACCGGGAGGAACAAGGGGCGGAGGATGCCAAGTTGCCAGCAGGGCTTTTGTATCACCCGTTCACTCATAACAATCACCAACGCGATACGCGTAGTGAGGAAGTGGCTGCTGCGGAAGCAGTCGAATTGGCAGCACAAGAGCAGTGCAAGTGTTGTTATTCACAAGTCGCCAGGGAGGCTTGTGCGGATGTCCTATGGGCGGAGGCCAGGGCCGCTGATAGACATGAGGAGGAGGAAATGCACGATGGGCAACACGGTGCCCTTAATGAGACCTTATTGCCGAGGGGTTCCATGTGTCTCAATTTAGAGGATGAGGAGAAAGTGAATGACGAACATCTCTTTCAATGACCGGAAACACATCCGGACAAGGTTCGATTTCAGTTGGAAACTGACACGGCTGTCAGACTGGCGTCGGTGGAGACTTTTCGAACTTTCACAAAGGAAAGTGCGGAATATAAGAAATCAAGGGAACATCTTATGAATCCTCAAGCTAGACCGGAGGATAATAAGATACGGAAGCTTAAACGATGTTTGGTATTAAAGGACGGACTCCTTTGGTACATGGGCAAGGATGGAATATGTGCTAACGAGGAGGATCGTTGGTTGTTATAGGTTCCGCAAGAACTCCGAACGTCACTATTGATAGCGGCACATCATTGCCCGATGCAGAGTCATCCTGGGGTGGAAAGGATGACGTGGTTTTTACGCAGAAGGTTTTGGTGGGATAACCTGGGGGAAACGGTTAAGGAATTTGTGAAAGGTTGCCCTCATTGTCAGATGGCAAAGCTTTCATACAAGCCGAACATGGGACTCAAGGGTGAGTTTGATATCACCTTGGATATCTTCGATACTTTGCATATCGATCATGTTGGTCCTTTCCCGGAGGCGGGAGTAGGGAAATTCAAAATATTTGCTAACGGTAATTGATCGGACATCTAATTACGTTATCACTGTTCCTGTTCCGGATGTGACCGCGGAAGTTACGGCGGCGGCATTGATTGATCAAGTGTTTGGCCGTATAGGGATCCCGCGAAGGATCATCTCTGATAGAGGAACATGTTTTGCGAATGAGGTTTCGCAAAGGATTGCCAAGTTCTTTGGGTTTGATTGGCAATACGTAACGGCATGGCAAACGGAAAAATTGAGTGAGTGCATAGGACGCTGAAGGCAGCGTTGAAAACCTATTGCAAGAATAGTCAACTCAATGGGTATACGTTGTGCCGATGTTCACGCTCGCTGTTAACAATTTGGCTTCAGCGTCCTTGGGAGGACATGCACGGGGTGTGAGTCCACATCAGGTGGTATATGGGAAAGCGTTGAACACTCCAACGGAGCTGTTGTTTCCACCCGACAAGTGGGAACCATGCGAGCTGTTAGGAGTTCGATTACGAGCTATAGCCGAAGCTCGTAGTGCGATTGAGAAGTGTCGGGAGACGCTAAGGGAGACTCAGCGAGACCAGGAGTTGGGCAAGTACTCTCGTGTAGAGTACAAGGAAGGCGATACGGTCTTATTTTATGTTCCGACTGTACCGAAGGGCATATCGGTCAAGTTCTACAATAAGTGGCATGGACCATTTAAGATTGTACGCCAGACGGGAGCGTATAATTACAAAACTGCGCCTACGGGGGCACGAGGAAGGGAACAGATTGTGCATGTGCGGCGTCTGGCTAAGTTTAGCCCTTATTTGCTAGAGGACGAGAACGAGGAGCAAGCGTTGAGACGCATTGCACCGGCGTTCAGACAGCCACCATCGTTACTTACGCGTAAGGAGCGTGAGGAGGCACTGCGGAGGCAGCAAGAGGAAAGCAAGGAGGAAGCGAAGAATGCGAACTCCGATAACATTGTATCATCGGATGCCAAGGATAAAAAGGATATTATCCTTAGGCCGTCAGAAGCGGTACAGGACCGTAAGGGCACGGTATGGAAAAAGCCATGGATATCAGGCGAGGATGTGTCTAAGATCGAATGGCAGGTGGATAAGTTCTACCTCTGTCGACCGCATGAGGATGCAATCATGGATAAGGATTTCGATCATTTCTTTTTAATGCAAGTTATATATGTACAGCCCAGGACACGGGTACGAGCTGCGTTGCGGTTGGCACCGACAATGCAATTTTGGAGAAGCAAAAGTGAGTTTGAGCTCACGCGGGATAGAATCTTTGCGCCAGTGTTCCGAGATGGGGAATGCTTGGAACAACTGGATGCGTCCATTGAGAAGGACGATGAGGATTTCACGCCTTGGACGGTGCAACTGATGCAGAGGGTGGTTTTGGATATGCCGTTTGATCTGACGGAGGAACGGAGGATTCCGCTTCGTATATGGGACGAAGTTCAGAGTGCGGGCACATCATTTTTGTTGATAGGTGCACCGAAGTGTGACAAGGAAATCGCGGCGAAGAAGAGACGGCCAAAACAGGCACCGCCGGTGGTGGAAGAGTACAAGGGTCGTGGAAACCGCGAAAGCGAGCCAAAACGTGACATTATACGAAATACAACGGAATCTGATGTTGCTTGCGGATCATCAGCTACTTTTTATTCTCAACGGAAGGGAGGATCAAGCGATGGCATTTATATTCGATGCCAGAGGAAGGAAGAGCTGGAGCTCGGGGGCACGAGTTCTCACGGATGAGACTCGCAATGGACGTGGACCAATTCTTTTTATTTATTCGACAGCCGGAGCGCCTTATCTCATGTGTCGGTCGGTCGAGAGCGCCTTCGAATGAGGAGTCAGTCTTCGGCGTGGGGGTCGACCGCTTACGGCGGCTTCCCCCCAAGGGGGAAAAGGGATTGTCGGCCGGCCCACACAATACATAATGGCATTGAGTGTCGTCAGGCTTGTAGTTACTTGACTCTTATGCTTGGTCTGCCCCTCCACTGTTGAGTGACGACTAAGTGTCAGAGTAGCTGTTCCGGTTACAAATAGATCTAACACTCCCCCCTGGAGCAAGGTCAATTATTAAATTAACTGCAGGTCCTATTAGATATTCTGTAAAATTTTTAAAAACACAGACTCAAAACATACTCACTCGGAAGTTACCCTCACTCTCTTCAAGAGATAAATTGTCGACGGTGGCTACCTGACTTGCTGGGGCAAGTGTGTATCAGTTAGATTACACACAGGGCAGCACCCCCCAGTCAAGTCAGGCCTAATCGAATGACTGGAGGAGGAAGGAGAGAGGAAGGAGAAAACTGTGAAGTTTAAACCTAAAGTCACAGTGTTTTCTACTGCTGTTGTGCAGACTGGGCCAACACTTCCTCTTTGTGAGAACAAAGACGTGGGTACACAGAGGCTGCATGCATACATACATACGGTCACGGGGAATTGGGGGAAGGATGCAAGTATTTTATTTAAGCGGCGAGGGGTAACAGTTTCGAGTAAGAGGTGGCGGATACCTGATTTCGCGGGCGGCGAGTTGTGCGGGTTGTAGTATCATCGATGGCCTAACTTGAAAATTAATCAAAATCTTATGTAGTGTAACTGTTAGCGTTTGGCTCAACTTGAAATTCTGCTTATTTCGTTAATACGAGTACGGTGGCGACAGTCACTCAGGTTATTATATATTTGCATTCTATACCGAGGTCGGTCGGCGGAGGCGTAAGTTCGACTCCTCGCGCGCATACTGGTGAGCGCGCTCGGGGGGGAGAAGGGATTAGTAGTATGCAGTCCCACCCGGTATATAATGGCAATATTGCTGTTCACATTCAAAACAAAAAAAAAAATTAGTTTTTAGTTTTTGTGTCAGATTTTCAGTTTTGGTTGGAATTTTGATTTTGGTTGGAAATGAAAAAATTCAAATTAACTGCTATATTCGTCCGCAAAACATCGTAAATTTTCACAAAATGTTACAGTTAAATTGAAAAATTAATTTTTTTGAAAATCAGACACAAAAACGGAAAATATTTTTGTTGTCTTGAATGTCAACAGCAATACTTACTGTTCCGGTCTGCCGGTTATCCTTGGTCTGGAGATTACGGAGTACCTCAGTCTTCATATCGTTAGAACATTTTTCCGTTCATTAAATATCCTACTATCAAACAATTTTTGAAAAGTATTTTTTATATTTAATTAATCCTTTTGTTTCATTGTTTTAATTTTGCCTAAACGTTTTCGTGTCTCCGGACCGGTTCAAGATTTTCCTTCCGTTTCCACCGCTACTTGGAGTGTTTGAAGACATCAGTTCTGGAAAATATGTCGTAATAAAAATCACCAGCTCGAGCCTAAATTTCAAGGCTGCACTGTTTTTTGAATTCGATGGCTGAAACTGCTTTCATGATGTTTTCTTCACGTTTACACTGGTTCTAGTGTTAAAACAGAAATTTTTTAATACATTACAGATATTTTTTTTCCATTGAATTGCAGTACGTTGGCAGGACAAATCGAGTTGAAACTAGTAAAATATGCATATGTAATATTTTCGTCTTGTGACATGAGTACTGACATGGCCTGTTTTAAATTTTATTAATTACAAATTTTAATTTAAAAATAATGTTTACCCTTCCGGAGAGGGGTAAATGAAGCCGTACGTTAGATCTTACGTTGGCAGGACCAAGTTCAGTACATGTGCTTTTTCTAGTTTTATTTTTTTTTAAAATTTTTTTAATACTAGTTTTCTAGGTTTTACACAGTTCTAGCAGTTTTACTTCAAGTTTTAGTGGTACAACTGCGTGATATCGAACAAGTACCTAACAACTTTCAACCGGCCGGTCCAGCGATAAACAAAAAAATTGATGTTCTCTTACCACAAAGAATGCAAGGATTCCCGGTTCTGGGCGACCGCAAAACTGCTGTTGCTTTTCGCCTTGCAGAAGTCAAGAAGGCTTTGAGATCTGCTATGAACGATTGCTAGGGTTGCAATAGTTCTTCTTCGTTTCTTCTTCTTCTTCTTCTTCTTCTTCTTCTTCTTCTTCTTCTTCTTCTTCTTCTTCTTCTTCTTCTTCTTCTTCTTCTTCTTCTTCTTCTTCTTCTTCTTCTTCTTCTTCTTCTTCTTCTTCTTCTTCTTCTTCTTCTTCTTCTTCTTCTTCTTCTTCTTCTTCTTCTTCTTCTTCTTAGTATAGGGTCGCACTACAAGACACTTTTTCAATACACACCCCCCGCCGTCAGGGACACACCCCGGCCGGCCCGCGCGGGACAAAATGGCAACGGCAGGGAAAAAGTGGAAACGGTTAAATAAAATGACACACGTAGTCTTTCTCAACATTAAACACAGTCACAGCTGTCAATTTGCGAAAAAAAATATATAACGGGTTTTGCGTTTTTTTCTTTTCTTTTTTGTTGAAGTTGCTGTTAGATAGGCGACGAATAAATAAAAAGGAAATGAAACACGAGACCGAAACATTGATGACAGATATTGTTATGCACGAAAACTGTAAAATAAACCAACAGATTTTCTCCTTTGCTGAAAATCGCGTTTTTGACAAAGCGAAAAGAAGGCCAAATTACCCCTTCCAAAATATATAAAAGTGATATAAACCGTATGTCCAATAATTTTGATAACTTCAATAACTTTGATAATTATTCTGATAATTCTGATAATGAGAGTATAAGGCGAGACAGTAATGACTGGATAGAATATTATATGGATAAACAAGAAAGCATAGTAAATAGACATAAAATAACAGTAAGTAATCAAATAGAGTTGATAAATGAAAAAATAAAAGAGATGACAAAAAAGAGAGAAGAGCTTGAAGAGAGAGAGAGGATGCGATAGACGAAAGATTAGTAGAGATAGAAGAAGAGAAGCAAAAAAAGAAAAATAATGATAAAATGAAAAGAAAGAGAAAGAGAGAAGAAGAAAGAAGAAAGAAAGAGGAGAGGTTGTTGGATAGTTGGTTGCTAGCTAGGAAGCAACCATTGAGTTTGAGAGAGGAGGAGCAGGCGAGGAAGCTAATATGTGATGGAGATAGCTTTGATATGGTTTTGGATAAATATAATAAATACAGAAATAGGGTTGAGGGGTAAAATAGCTGACTATATAAAGTCCTGGGCAAGACATTAAACTACCCCTACATAAACACATATTGTCCCTCTGTGTGTTTATGTAGGTTGATTGAATGGCTGAAGAGCAACCTCGTGAAGCCGACCCCGCTGTTGTTGAGGTAAGCTTTCATTTCTATTTGTCTTTTCACTAATGTATGCTTATTTAGGTGGTTGAAGGTGTTCAGTTAATTGTCACTCTGTGTGTGTTTGTGTAGGTTGCGATGGCTGAGCAGCAACTTCCTCCTGACCCCGCTGTTGTTGAGGTAAGCTTTCATTTCTATTTGTCTTTTCACTAATGTATGATTATTTAGGTGGTTGAAGATTTTCAAGCAATGAATGTTAATGTTCCTCGGGAATTGGGGGGCAGACGTGTTGGCCCGAAGAAGGGAGCCAAACGTGGAGGGCGAAAAGCTGGAACTCCAAATGAAATAAGAAGATTGAATGACTATTATTCAGTCTTAAACAAACAAGAAGGAACAGCAACTGTTTTTCAAGAAGCAAAAGAAGGTAGAGTGTTTTCTCCTGCATGGGGATATAGATCCGACCCAAGAGTTGCCGAACTATACATCGTTGCTTACACAGACGGCACATATTCTCTTTTCAGAAAATGGGCAAACATACAACCAATTTCAAACAGCCACGCTAAGATTGTCAAGACAGCATACCAAGCTGTATTTACTGCGGGTGTTGAATGATGTTATAATTAAACAAAAACTAAGGTCAATGGTAGAAAATATTTCATTGAATAAGTAATACTTTTTACAATTGATCTATTGTATTAAGTTATCAATAAAATACTTATAAATCCAAAATTTCTTTTTTCTTTTTAATCCGGGGACTTGACCTGATATTCTCCGGTTTAATGTCTAATGACTTTAATAAGTGGCCGGTCTTTTTTTCTTTCGTAGCTTCTTTAATGTGGTCGGCTAGTTGAGGTTTAACTTCTTCCGGTTCTTGTTCTTCCATTTTAGACTTTAATATCTGCTGAGGGCTAACTAGTTCGTGGTCTGAAAGTATCAACTTGAAGCCCTTTCGGCCTTTAACCGTATATACTTTTTTAGAATACTGAACATCGCCTTTACTGAAAACAGTTCGTTCTAGTTCTTTCCTGACTGTTTCCCCTTTTGGAAACTTATTAATAAGACCGGCTCTATATATTTCTTGGTCATTCTTCTTTTTGCCCTCATAGACTTCCATAGGTGTGGCTTTTATTGTATTATGAAATGTATTATTATAATTATCAACAATTTCATTAATGTAAGGCACCCAAATAAAGTCGTCATTAACTTCCCACATAAAATTCAAATCATTTCTTATTGTTCTAATAAATCTATCTACTATACCCATAGTTCGGTGGTCGCCAACTTCGTTGGTAGTATGTTGAATTCGGTTGTCTTTAAAGTATTCAGCAACTTGCCCTTTATATTCACTCCCGTTGTCGGACGTAATCCTTTTAGGTTTCGGCATTTTTTTTAATCCTTCCAATACTTCACCAGTTGTTTTATTTTTTATCGGTTCAATCCAGCCACGACGAGAATAAACATCAATCATTACTAAACCAAAGTTGTAGTTTTTGTTTCCTTTCTTAGTAGCTATTTTAGACATATCCATTAAGTCAATAAACACTTGGCTTAATGGTTCTGGCTCAGGGGATAGTATAGTATTCCATTTTTTAGGGGTCTTAGATTGATGGTGTATTTCAGAAGCTTCTTCAATTTTCTTTTTTTCAAGTTCTTCCTTATCTTGCGGAGACTCCGACTCCGTTTCAGTATTTTGTGGATTGCTGTGTTTATGGTCCATTGTAGGGACACCCTACGACCCGACTTTTTTGGTGTTCCTTATATTGAAAGATTTTTAAAAAGTTTCAAAATTTAAGAAACATTTTTGAAACATCATTATTTTCTTTTTTTGGTTTCTCCGGTTGTTGATTATAAACATTAACATTAACTCGGCTAGTCTTCTTCCCTCCTTTCTTTGGCTTAGGCTGTTCCTCTTCTTCACTTTCGCTCTCACTCTCACTCTCCTCTTCCACTTTCTTTTTTACCACTTTCTTCACCTTCTTCTGTTTAGTCTTCAATTTTATACCCGCAACCCGACTGGCAACGATATCTACGAAATCCTGTTCAACCTCTTCTTCCGAGCTACTTTCTTCACTTTTCTCGCCGTACGCTTCTGCGAGCGTAGCTCCGCAGTCTCTTCCATCTATCATATCCTTAGCCAACTGTTTCTTGGCCGTATGTTCCATCTTTTCATCATTGGTCATTTCTTTCACATTCTTAGCCTCTTCCTCCGCGAGTAATTCCCTAGCCCTCTCAATCTTTCTCTGCTTAGCCTTTTCCTTTCGCCTCGCATTAGCGATTTTAAGATTTTCTACCGAAGATTTACCCGGCATACTTGTTTGCTATGGGTTGGTATATTTTCTTAAATATAATATTTTAATTAAGATAATATATACAATGAGCCAATATAAGTCGCTCTTAGGCTTGTCTGAAATTGCGGTTGATAGTCTGGATATAGCCAACCTGGATTTAACGAACACAAACATAGTGGGCTTATACACAGATAGGGTGCCAGAAGATGCTGACCCCGTAAATCTTTACTTTACTAATAGCCGATTTGATGCGAGGTTGGCTTTAAAATCAACGACTGACTTAAAAGAAGGCACTAATCTATACTATACTGATGGTAGGTTTGATGCGCGACTAACCACTAAATCAACCACTAACCTAGCCGAAGGCACTAATTTATATTATACCACAGCAAGGGCTAATACGGACTTTGACACAAGGATAGCAACTAAATCAATAGATGCTTTAAGTGATGTAGTCATAACAGGCACCCCCGCTGATAACCAACTGCTCATTTACAGCACAGGTCAATGGCGAAATGTTGCTTCTCCTTTTCTTAGATTGGATGGGCTCGCTATGATGATAGGGGATTTAAATATGGGAGGGTTTAATGTAGTAAATGTCGGTAATGTTGATGGTATTGATGTTTCGGCTCTTGATAGTTCTGTGGTTAAACTAACAGGAGACCAGACTATAACAGGAAACAAAACATTTACTACTTATGTAGCCGTAAAAGACTCAAATCCATTAAACACTGGCAAGTTATTCTTCAATTACAACAATAATATGGGTTCTATTTATTCGTCGGAGGCGGGTGGAGCCACGGGCTATCCACTAACTATTGTAGGCTCGTCCATACTTTTTGCTCCAACAACAGGTGGTGGAATGACATTAACAAATAATGTTTTAAATTTTAACAGCTCAACAGCAATCAGCGGACTGCCCGCACCATTCTATGATGGCGATGCTTCAACAAAAGCATATACCGATACGAAACTGGCCAAGGACGGCACGACGGCTATGACGGGCAGTTTAAATATGGGAGGATTTTCAATAACAAATGTAAATTTGGTTGATGGTATTGATGTTTCGGCTATTGATACCGCAGTCGTCAAACTAACAGGAGACCAAACCATAGCAGGAACCAAAACATTCAGCAATGTGGTAAATGCGAGTGCGGGGATTGATATGAAAAGTCAAAGTATAACAAATGTTAATCTTGTTGATGGTGTGGATGTTTCCGCCCTTGATACTTCGGTGGTTAAACTAACAGGAGACCAAACCATAGCAGGGAATAAAAAATTTACTTCAACAATAGAAGTGCGGGGTGCCACAGGTCCAACCGCTTTTGATGGTATCGGTATTGCCTTTGATACGGCGACAAATATAGGAGAGATTACCGCACAAAAAATAGCAACCGCGGCCTATTATCCAATACAAATAACAGGGTCATATGTTGATTTATATGCGGGGGATAATGTAATCGCGACAGCAACAGGCACGACACTATCTCTAAACAATAGAAAAATAACAAACTTAGCCACACCAACAGCAACAACGGACGGGGCGACAAAAGGGTATGCTGACACATTGGACGGACAAAATGTGAAACTCACAGGAAACCAAACCATAGCAGGAATTAAGACATATAGCAGTGGTGTTGAAATAACTGGAAATTCAATAAATGCTACAACAAAGGGCACATTCGTGGTTTTCAATTCTACCAGTAATATCGGGTCAATTGCTAGTTTGGATATGAAAACAGCGACATATTACAACTTTGAAATTTCTGCGAAAAAAATAAGTTTTATTATTGACGGGACGATAGTCGGTTGGGTAAATGCTTCTGGGCTAGATTGTAATAGTAGCAAAATAGCCAACCTTGGAACTCCGACATTATCAACAGACGGAGCAACAAAAGGATATGCGGACACATTGGACGGACAAAATGTAAAACTAACAGGCGACCAAACCATAACAGGAATTAAGATATTTAATGGAAGTAGAAATGATGTAAAAGCACTGACCTTATTAAGCCAAGCCGATTTTAATAATGTGGATATCATTAATGGAGGAAATATAACATATAACGGGGCGCGGATATTAAACCAAAATGGAGGAGATATCTTTTTCAGTCAGACAACGGGTGATTATCAGTATTTCTTATTTACTCTAAATACTGCTTCAAGTGGAACCGCGAACCAACGAGGCTACCTATTTACGAATGTAGCATCTGATGTAAAAGGGGCGGGACTTTACATTTCAAAACTTTTGGACAATAAAAGTGCTTCGTCTGACATTGTCCGTTTTAACAATGCTGGCGGTATGCGGTTTTATGGTGCCTTAGATATGAATTCAAACAATATAACAAATGGTGGAACAATAACGGGAACAACAATTACTTCAACCGCGGGGATATCAACAACAACAGCAACCGCGAGTGGGGCGATAACCGCAAATGCGGGGGTATCAACTACAACATTAACGGCGAGTGGCCTACTAACCGCAACAGGAGGTTCTAGCATAGTAATCCAAGGAAATACAAATGGTGGTAATACAAGAGGAATATTTTTGTGGGACACTGGCAACACCAGTTATGGCATTTATATGGCTTCAAATGGAGGAGGTGCAAATACTAGAAGTCTAGCGGGAGGGTCTGCGGTTGCTGGAAACGATTTTACTTCTTTCGCTGTTAGATTTAGAGTTAGCAATGTTTCAACCGATGGTTTTATATGGGAGAACTCGTCCGAACAATTGTTAATGTCATTAAACGGGGCAAACGGGACTTTATGGACAAAAGGGTTAATAACGGCTAGTGCGGGTATATCAACAACAACATTAACAACAACCGACAATATAGTAGTAGGAGCGGGTAAAAGTGTGATTATTGATAGAAGTGCTGTTGCTAATAATAAACTGGTTTTATATGATAGTGGAACACCTTCAACAACTGGATTTTATGGATTTGGTATTGCTAGTAATACATTAATTTATAATGTCAATGCTTCAACGGATAGCCACGTATTTTACTATGCTGCAACAAATGAATTATTTAGAATTAACAACACAGCAATCACCGCTTCAAAGTCAATAATTCTTCCAACAACATCAAGCGGTTCTTTAACAATAAGACAAAGACCAACTTATACTAACGACCCGCTACTACATTTTAAATCAGGAGGATATACGAATTATGGAGTGCTTACATCTTCAACTGGTTTGCTTCACGCTTGGACTACTACAAATACCAACAGCGAGCCGTCTGGTAGTTATAATTATATTCCGCTAAATGGTGCTTGGACAAACTCCTCGGACAGGAGGCTAAAATCGGATATTAAAACATTAGACTGCGGGGATTGTTGTGAGAAACTAATGAAGATAAATTGTTGTTCGTATTATTGGAAAGCAGACGAAAAGAAAGAAAAAAAGAACCACGGATTTATCGCGGACGAAGTAAAAAAGATTTATCCAGAGTTTGTATTTGAAAGCGGAATAAAAGCAGACGATGGAGACGGCTACCTTGAAGGCATAACATATACAAATTTTATACCGATATTAGTCAGCGGATTTCAACATTTATCAGAAAAAGTGAATAATTTAGAAAAAGAAAATAAAACTTTACTTAATATATTACAAGACCAAACCAATTTAGTAGCAGAACTAAGAGCAGCAGTATTCCCTTCTAATGCCCCCTAGATTACACCCTCCACCTCCACTCATTGATATGGCAGATGGAGAACTAACACCAGAGTTGAAAAATCGTGTTTTGGATATTTCGTTGAAGAATGAAGAAAAAAAAGTAGAGCACGAATTGGAAGACAACTGGAATTGTTGTTGTATAAAAAACAGGCCAACCGACAGCCGACTTATTAAATACTTATTTCAAATGGGTATCATTATCGCCATCATCACCCTTTGTATCGTGAGGTTATCTGAAAAGAACTTACCGTGTGAAGTTGCCAACACTTATGTCGGTATTTTAACACTATTAATAGGCATCTGCCTTCCTAGCCCATCTAGCTCAAAGAAGTGAGCATTCGGACGAATAGACTTTATACCAAGAGCTATCACCAGCACAGATTAGTGGAATAGCTTCATCAAAACTAACACACCAATCGCTGAAAGGTTTATACACACATCCCTTTTGGATACAATAAACACAACTTTCATTTTTTTTATCACTGACCCGTGAATAGAAATCACAAGCAGTCCGAGCAGAAATATTAATTAATAAAAAGTTTATAAATGTAAATATAGAGAGCATCGCAAATGACAGACTATAAATACCAAAAGATTATTTTTCTAAGTAATGATTTTACAGGAGGTAGCAAAACATTTGACAAAACCATTAAATTGAACTTTACCCCAACTAGAATGAATGTTAAGTATATCCACTATATGAATGATATGACTGAAACGAAAACGAAAATCCTTCATATGGACCGCATCGGAATTATTGGAACATTCGCCGATAGCAACACCGCAAACATTTCAAATCTAAGCTACAATTTGGGGATTATTAATTGGACTGACGGTCAATACACATTTAGAGTGCTTAAAACAGACAATGGCAGTATTGAGACTGACCTGCTAGCTGGAAGAATTGTTATTTGTTTAGAATTTTTGGCTTGATATTTATATAACCGATGGAGAAAATCAATAATGTAAAGGTGAAACCTGTTAAGCAAATCGGAGATGGAGACAAGTTGGCAAAAGGATAT
>WBZZ01004799.1:60000-83459 GCA_019918135.1 Paulinella micropora | reverse complement strand
ATAATTTACAGAAACATCTTAAAACTCAAATACACTACGACAATATACTCGTTTATCTGTTTTTGGTTTTTAATTTACTTCTTACCACCCCCAGAACTTGGAGAGGGTAAAACGATACCTACCATCAACGAAATGAGCCCCACATACACATTAGTTTGATTACAATCAAGATTATGATTAGAAAGTTTTACGATCGCTAATGCGATTATTGCTATTATGATCGCCATTTGAAATAAGTATTTAATTAATCTGCTATCCGTTTTTTTTTGTCATACAACAGCAGTCCCAACTATCGGTGTATTCATGCTCTATCTTTTTTTCTTCATTCTTCAGTTCCACTTCAAGAACACGGGACTTTAATTCTGGAGTTAATTCACTATCTCGGACATGTCCGAGATTATCCATATCCATGATAGGTGGGGGTCTGTGAAGTCTGGTTGTATTATTAGCCATTTTCTCTAATTTCTTGTAGTATATTCATGAGATTTTTATTTTCTTTTTCTAAATTAACTACCCTATCTCTTACATGTCCGAGATTATCTGATAATTGTTGAACCGATTTGATTAACGGGGCGATAAACTCACAATAACCTATACCATAACCAACATCACCACTATCAATACATTTAACATCTTCTGGCTTAACACTCACACCTTTCAATTCGTATTCCGCTCTTTGCTTTGGACACGGCACCATAATTGTTTCTTTTATAAAACCACCAAAATCTAGCATATCCATTTCTGTTAGTATTTCTTCTAATTCCTGTGCTATTAAGCCAGTCCTACATTTCTTTTTGTCATCAATCATACGATAGCAAACTGGATTTAACTTATTAATAAAATCTAAGCCTAAGCATTCCTTTATATCTTCTTTTTTTCTCTTGTCTGAATATTGAATTGGATTAGACAATACCCACAACTGACCATCACTCGCTTTCAAAGACATTAAAGCAGTATTTGAACCATTCTCCCATATGAAACCACTCGTTGAAGAATTATTCACTCTAAATCTAATAGCATAAGAAGTTAATCCTCCGCCTACTCCTCCTGCTGGTGCTGTTCCTCCACTTAATGCTTTATTTGCCCCAGACTGGCTCATATAAATCCCCCATGCTGAATCTCCAATGTCCCACATAAATATTCCTCTCGCATTCGTCCCGTCTGTTTGTCCTTGAATTGCTATTTTAGCCCCATTAGTTGATGCTGATGCCGTTGTTAGCACCCCAGAATATGTAATCCCCGCATTTGCCGTAATCAATCCCTTCGTCCATAAAGTCCCGTTTGCCCCGTTCAACGACATTAGCAATTGTTCAGACGAATTTTCCCACACAAAACCCATTGTAGCATCATTAGCAACCCTAAACCGAAAACTATACGAACTAAAATCATTTCCTGAAACGGCCGTACCATTTGCCAAACTTTTGCTTGCTCCAC
This sequence comes from Paulinella micropora, assembly GCA_019918135.1. Lineage (NCBI taxonomy): Eukaryota > Cercozoa > Imbricatea > Euglyphida > Paulinellidae > Paulinella > Paulinella micropora. Next base: position 82,025 of record WBZZ01004799.1, on the reverse strand, counting down.
CAGATGCTGCATAAATTCCCCAACTCGTATTTGTCGTATCCCATAGAAATATTCCTTTTGCATTTGTTCCGTCTGTTGGTCCCTGAATTCCTATCTTTGCTCCACTTGTATTTGTTGCTGATGTTAGTGTGCCCGTGTATGTTATCCCCGCATTTGCGGTTAATAATCCCGCTGTGCTTATGTTCATTGCCTCAGTGAAAGATATATTGCTTCCTGCCGTTATTCCTGATTTATAATAAAAAGCGAGTTTGCCACCTTTTTGAATTAGAAAGTTTGAACCGCTGTGGCTTGATTTCCAGTTCGTGCCATCAAAATAAGCATCAAAACTTAAATTGACATTATCGTGTGCCCAGTTTAGTTGTTGAAATGTTGGATAAGCATCAGCCGTTGTTATTGCTTGTAAGTGTGCTCCTCCGATATTTGAAGCCGTTCCATATAATTCTAAACCACCTGTCGCACCTGCGCCTTTCGTTGTATTGCCTATGATTATTGGTTTGCCTGATGCAGTCGTTATCTTGTCGCTTGCCGTTATTGTTGTTGTTGATATACCCGCAGTTGAAGTAATTGTTGTTCCCGTTATTGTTCCTCCATTTGTTATATTGTTTGAGTTCATATCTAAGGCTCCATAAAACCGCATACCGCCAGCATTGTTAAAACGGACAATGTCGGACGAAGCACTTTTATTGTCCAAAAGTTTTGAAATATAAAGTCCCGCCCCTTTTACATCAGATGCTACATTCGTGAATACATAACCTCTTTGGTCTGCGGTTCCGCTTGTAGCGGTATTTAGAGTAAATAAGAAATACTGATAATCACCTGATGTCTGTGAAAAGAATATGTCTCCTCCATTTTGGTTTAATATCCTCGCCCCATTATATGTTATATTTCCACCATTAATGATATCTACATTATTGAAATCGGCTTGGCTTAACAAATTTAGTGCTCTTACATCATTTCTACTTCCATTAAATATCTTAATTCCTGTTATGGTTTGGTCTCCTGTTAGTTTTACATTTTGCCCGTCCAATGTGTCCGCATACCCTTTTGTCGCTCCGTCCGTTGATAATGTCGGAGTTCCAAGGTTGGATATTTTGCTACTATTACAATCTAACCCAGAAGCATTTACCCAACCAACAATCGTCCCGTCAATAATAAAACTTATTTTTTTCGCAGAAATTTCAAAGTTGTAATATGTCGCTGTTTTCATATCCAAACTAGCAATTGACCCGATATTGGCTGTGGAGTTAAAAACCACGAATGTTCCTTTTGTTGTCGCATTCGTTGAATTTCCTGTTATTTCAAGGGCACTGCTAAATGTCTTAATTCCTGCTATGGTTTGGTTTCCTGTTAATTTCACATTTTGCCCGTCTAATGTATCCACATACGTTTTATTCGCCCCGTCCGTTGTCGCTGTTGGTGTGGCCAAATTTGTAATTTTTCTGTTGTTCAAAGATAGTGTAGTGCCAGTTGCGGTTATAATTACATTATCCCCAGCATATAACTCTACATACGAACCAGTTATTTGTATCGGATAATAACTCGCAGTTGCTATTTTTTGTGCCACAATCTCTCCTATATTTGTCGCCGTATCAAAGGCAATACCGATACCATCAAAAGCGGTTGGAGCAGTAGCACCCCGCACTTCTATTGTTGAAGTAAATTTTTTATTCCCTGCTATGGTCTGGTCTCCTGTTAGTTTTACGGCCGAAGTATCAAGAGTAGAAACATCAACACCATCAACAAGATTAACATTTGTTATACTTTGGCTTTTCATATCAATCCCCGCACTCGCATTTATTATGTTGCTGAATGTTTTGGTTCCTGCTATAGTTTGGTCTCCTGTTAGTTTGACGACTGCTGTATCAAGGGTGGATACATCAACACCATCAACATTACCAACATTTGTTATGTTAAATCCACCCATATTTAAACTGCCCGTCATAGCCGTTGTGCCGTCCTTTGCTAGTTTCGTATCGGTGTATGCTTTTGTTGAAGCATCGCCATCATAGAATGGTGCGGGTAGTCCGCTGATTGCTGTTGAGCTGTTAAAATTTAAAACATTATTTGTCAATGTCATTCCACCACCTGTTGTTGGAGCAAAAAGTATAGAAGAACCGACAATAGTTAGTGGATAGCCAGTGGCTCCACCTGCCTCCGACGAATAGATAGAACCCATATTATTGTTGTAATTGAAGAATAATTTGCCTGTGTTTAATGGATTTGAGTCTTTTACGGCCACATAAGTAGTAAATATTTTGTTTCCTGTTATAGTCTGGTCGCCTGTTAGTTTAACCACAGAAGCATCAAGAGCCGAAACATCAATACCATCAACCAAATTTACATTTGTTATACTTTGGCTTTTCATATCAATACCCGCACTAGCATTTATTATACTGCTAAATGTCTTAATTCCTGCTATGGTTTGGTCTCCCGTTAATTTAACCACAGCACTATCAAGGGCAGAAACATCAACACCATCAACATTACCGACATTTACTATATTAAAACTTCCCATATTCAAATCTCCAAACATCATAGTGAGGCCATCCAATCTAAGAAAAGGTGAGTTTGTATTACGCCATTGCCCTGTGCTATAAATGAGTAATTGGTTATTGGAGGGTGTGCCTGTTATGACTACATCCGTTAATTTATCCAATTCAAAATCGCTTATATAACTTGAAGTCAATGTAGCAAATGAAGTATTGCCGAGCCCGTCCGTTTTTAATATTTGATTAGCCGTGCCGTCCGCTATTGGTAAATCGTATTCATTATTAATTGACACATAACCAGTATCAGATATCAACAAAGAGGAGTTATTATTTTTTGACGATATTGTTATGTCGTCCGTCCTTGCTTGGACTGAGTTTGCTTCTATGTGGTCGCCATATAATACTCCATCAACTTCTAAATCCTCGTCTATTATCACAGAGCCGTAATAGTGATATGCCCACGGATTGCCTAAATGGTTCATATTTAAATTCTATTATTTTATATTATGGTATATATAGTTTAAAAAAATGAATATATTTGGCCGTTCGCAAGAGCAACAATCTATTGACACAAAAACAATCGCGGTCGTGGCTACTCCGACATTAACAAGAAACATTCAAAATGCTTATGTTGGTCTTGATATGCGCTCATGGATGACGAGTTCAACATTTACCACTCTTTGTACTGGCGGATATGGTAGCAAAACCATATCAAGTCTTGGTTATGGTTATTTCATTAATGTATCATTTCGTGGTTCATTGAATTTACCCGCACCAACTGGTATTGCCACTTTTCAATTTTGGTTTCATATCACAGATGGCACGAATACATATGATTACTATACCGAAGTGCTAAATTATACAACCGCCATTGATTATAAGTCTTTTGATTGTGTGTGGCTAATCCAAAGATACGGAGTTCAAATGAATTTGACTTGGCAGATGACTTGTCCAAACCCGTCTGACACTACCAACAACCGCACTATACGAATTGTAGATAATACAACAAATGATGCTCTGGTAACATATACGGCGGATGCTCCATTAACAATGGAAGTGTATTATAAATCAGCATCTGCGGAGCCTGTATCTTTCAAACCTTCGTATTTCAATATTGATGTAATGAGAGACATAGCACTAACTGCCTCTTACACATGAAACCTGTCATACATATCCTTTAGTGTCGTGAGTTTGCCCTCGTGTTGAGATAAGACATCGCGGAAAAATGTCTTATAATCTAACTTACCATATTTAAGAGTGGGGCGTTGCTCTGGCGGTATGTGTCCGTATCTACTCTCGTGCCATTTCTTCATATCCTCCTGTAATATGGTGCGGTCATCCACTTTCATATACAAGAAATTAAACGGGTCTTTGGATACTTTCAAATGTGCCGTTATTATTTCATAGCAACTATACCCGCCCTCGGGTGGATTTCGCTTTGCTTTAATCGGTGTTTTCTTCTCTTCTTTTGCTTCCGTTTCTTTTTTTGCCAGTTCCCTATGTTGATTTTGTTCAAAATCAACATTACCCACGTTGGCCTTAATTTCCGTAATGCCTGTTTCTACTAAATCACTTTCTTTAAAAGGCGTAAATTCTTCTGGTTCGTCATTGAAAACAACATTCTTCAATGTATCAACGGGGGGCAATGAAACTTCAACGTTATCACCCCGCGGGGGTTGTTCGGGTCGGTATTTTTCGTAAAATGCGACGATATCAGTTTTAAGCGATTTGCTTGTTGGTGGTTTAATATCACTACTTAAATGAGTCCATTTTTCTATTTGGCTCAGATACTCTCCTTTGGTTGATGGCATGCTATATATAAGCATAACAAAAAAATCAGTTTTTTAATATTGTTTTCAATATTGAAGACAATAATATTACATCCAAAAGACATCATCATCCTCTTCATTAACTCCCGATCCAAAATTGAAGTCGTATTCGTCGTCCTTTATATACTCGCGTATCTTGTCTCGGATTGTGCTGACATTTATTGTAAATCTGTATTTTTTGTTGTTTTTTCCTCCGCTTTGTTTGGGTTTATCTATGCCTACATGCTTCAGTTGAGTGAAGAAGGCTCCTTTATGATAAGATATTCCCTGTTCTGAGCACCACTCCCTGTATCTTTCGCATAGATGCACCGATTCCACTTTCATATCTTTGCTTTCAACTTTGTCAAATTTTGCTTCAATGGTGTCAATCATAAACTTAATAGCCTTGGGGAGGTTGGCCATTTTCTGCTCCGTCTTGTATTTTGTTTTAAATGCGGTCATAACACTTATCTCTTCGTATTGTCTAGTGGCGAAGTATTCAAAGGCACATCTGATAAAGTCATCGTCGTTTATTTCATCTAGAATTTTGGCGAAATATACTTTATCGTCCGCGTGCTTCCCGCTTATTTTGTGGAGTGAATACCGCCTGTCGCTTCCTTCTATGTATAACGTGTTTTCGTTATTCGTGTAAAACCAGTATCTGGCGAAATGTTTTACTTTGTATTGCTTGCTTCCCTTGGGCTCTATTATTTCGTCTTTTTGGTCAATTTGACTTTTTAAGCGGTCGCTCATCGTAAAAGCCCCGCCTTTCTCGGGCAGTTCTTCAAACACTTTCAATATCTTGTTCGCATATGCGACATTGAATTTTTCCATGTATCTGCTAAAGTCTTTGATGACCACATGATTTTGTGTTCCCAACAACCTCTCCATAAATTTGCTCATTATGCCTTTCCCAGTCCCTTGGACTGAGTAAAACAAATGACCAATACCTCTATTTACATTTGGTTTCTGTATCATGTCCGCAACACTATCCAAAAAGTTGTCTAACTCGCCCTGACCTTCGGTGAAAAAGTCAGTTTTTAGATGTTTATATAAGGCACTCTCTTCAAAATTGTATTTTGTTTTTACACTTTCAAATGGAATATTATCCATAGGGAACCCCATAAACAAATTTAGTTTGTTAGAATATACTGGGGGTATCCCCACTCGCTTCAAATACGGGTAAAACATGAAGTCGTCATATCGTTTAATTTTTCGCTTTTGCATCATGTCTTTTGCGTATCCAGTTGAAAACTGATTGCAATTTCCAAAGTGTTGATACAGCCATTGTTTCGCTCTCGGGTCGTGTTTGTCTCCTTTCAATTCTTCAATGTATTCTGGATTTCGCACGAAACATTCAAAATTTAATGCGGACATCATTGCGCCTACTTCTGCTTGTACATAATATTCGGATCGGTCTCCTGTCTCTTCGTCAATGTCTAGATTTAAAGTCATCACGACTTGACCGCCTCCTCTTGATACTATGTTTATACAACTGCGCCATTCGTCCAGTCTTTCAAGGCTCGCCTCATTCTCTCTATAGTGTTGAATATATACATTATCCATATCTCCAAAGTATTTAAGGCTGGGAGTTTGATAAGGCTCAATAATCGCATTTTCTGGAAGGGTTAGACCTTCATTCATTTCTTTTAATTTAAGAGCAATGTCTATCCCTAATTTCTCCTTAATGACCTTTGAACAACTTTCCAGATCGTAGTCTTTCTTTTCTAGCATCAAGCCGTCAAAGCATAAAACACACATAATAGGATTTCCAAAATAGTCTAGCATAACTTGAAGAATTTTGTTTTCAAAGTCGCATAACAATGTATTCATATAACTGGCCTCGTGGTTGAAGTCTTCGCCTCTGTTAATCCGCCTCTGCTTAACTTTTTCAAATTCTTTAATGTCTGCCCCCGCAAACTTTCCATGTAGGGCTTTCATTTCTTGTTTAAAGGCGGTTAGAAACCTCGTCTTTTTCGCGACTGCATTGTAATCCTTTTCGCCTCCATTTAGGACTGATAGGATAATCTGTTTTGCCTTGTCTCTGTCAATCGTCTCGTTTTTGCTCGTGAGATCGGCTATTACCCTCTCTCTATTTTTCACATACGACCGCAGATATTTCGCTTCAAAGTTCAATATCGCACATAAATGTAGTAGTATGACTGGATGCGCATTTACCATATCAATATCTACATAGTAATCGCGGGCGATAGTGTGCCTTATCTCGCGCGGTATGTTTTGGAGAGATAATGAGCCTACAGCATTAAATCTACCTTTGCCCCCGTTTTGCCGATACACTACAGAGACTTTATTGTTGAATACTTTTTGAATATATTTTTTTAGCAGTGTTATAGGGCTTCCGTCTTTGAAACATTTCTCTCGCAGTTGGCCTTTTAAGTCGTCAAAATTGTTAATAATATAGGATAGTTTGTTCGCATCAAACAACTCCTCTTTGTTAATAAACTGAGTGCGGGTCGCCTCCTCAACATCCATCTATAATAAAGTTATAAATTTTTTTTGTGGTTAATCTGGTTATTATAGATAGTATATATAAGACACTATATATTATCCTTAGATGGAAATTATATATGAGACCGCTACACTGGAGAGGATTTTAGGCTAAAAAAAAATAGTTGTGTCTGTCTGCCGTTAGATTTCAATTGGGGTTGTTTTTAAATTAATAAATGTTTTGTAAGTATCGCTGTATAGTTTATTTACAACGGAAGCAACTATTATATATGTTGTGTCCCGCCGTGGTTCAAAAGTAATATATTTGGGTTCATACATTACTAATACGTATCTCTTGTTGGATTTGTCCCACCACATTGGATTGAATTTCTCGCATTTGCATTCTTCGCTCAACTCTTTGGCGGGTGTGGTGCTTTTTGCTTCGTCTATATAAAATTTAAGTCTGTTGAAACGATCTCTGCCAACATAGCGGGCTATCATTACTTTAGATCGCGCATCTTTTCGCTCTTTTACGCATTTTTTGTATAGGTTTTCAATTCTTTTCTTCTTGTGATAGTCGCGCACCATTTCAGATACATTCTTCGCCCTCGCATGCCTTTCTTGTATCTCTCTCATTTTGATAAGTTGCTCCTCCTTGCGTACTTCGTCCATGTGATCGCCATATCTTACGAATGACTGCCACACGTCCAACATTTCCACGATCTGCGCTATTTTATACTCCGTAATCTCTGCTTTCATTCCGTCAAGAACATCATCCACTTCGTTTATTGTTTTTACGTGTTGTGCATTAGACTTTGTTCCCGCTCTGCTTTCTTTGCCGTTCATTATAATCAAGTCTCCTCGCGGTTTTTCATCTTTAACCTTTTCGGGGTTGCCATACACTAATCTATAAAGTTGCTCTCGTGTTTGATATAGTGCATTTAACCGCATTTTACAAACCCCTTGTTCGTTCTCTAGTTTTTTGATTTCAGTTTCCAACCATAGCAACTTTGTCTTGTAAAAGCACATATAATGCTTATCTTCTAATGAGTGGACGCCTGCCTTTATCTTCTTTTCGCATATTGCGCATTGCCTCTCTGTCATGTAATCTATTTTTAAAAGGCCGATGTTTTTCCTAGGTCTATAGAAATGGTTATACGAACACGAAACACCAACAAATACAACATAATCGCCACACGCATACGGGTACGCCTTAGTTATCCGCTTATTACATAAGCATCGCTCTGGATCGTTTAAATACTCTAGGTTTTCACTTGCTTCAACATCAGTGGGCATCCATTGCTTTTTGTCTGGCTGTATGCCCGCTAGTATTTCGTTTATCCGCTCTTCTCCTTGAGTCTTTGCCATTGTCTTATGTGGTGTATTATATATATTATACATAAGGTTATTTCTTTAGAATGAAATTCCTTGTGCTCGCTTTCTCTTATCTTTCCTTTTAGCACTAATCGTCTCTTTGTTCGCTTCGTAATACTTCTTGCTCGCCTTTCTAGCCATCTCGGGCTTCCTTTTCGCATATTCCAGTCTTGATTTTCTGCGAGCCTCCAGTCGCTCCTCATCTGTCAAATACTTAAGTGGCGGTGCCATCTTATATTACAATATATCTTATATATATTATACATAATAATATGTTTAAATAGAAAATCCACCAGTCTCCAATTCCACTTTGCCGACACTTCCCGTATGGTTTGCCCCGCGGTTTAGTCTGGTGGCACAAATCGCCTTTAACTGCTTCTTTTTGCCCCCGTCCTTAAAGTCCTTTTTTTAATTTTTAAGTCCCCTATAATTTTAAGGACACCCTAGAAGCGGTATTTTATCGTAATTCTAACTCCGCCCATATTACCACACGCCCCATCCTTACTTCCTTATTATTTTTATTAACATTATTATTATAAAAAATGGTATATAAAAGAGGATTTAGCCACATTTGACTGAGTTTAACTATGTCCTTGTGGAAGTCCCCTGTTTTAGTCCCCTGTTTTCAGAGAAGTTGGCCGACCCCCCCCCCCCCTTTATTGTCCATAATACCATTTGGCCGAGGGGGGTAATGTTGAAAATGAAAACAAGGGACTACATCCCCCGATAGTTTAAATGAAGACATTTTAACGAAATAAGCCCCCTACACCTATTGTTTAAGTCCTTGTGAGTTGGCGGATCCTTATTTCCATAAGTACCCTTGATTTACAAAAACAGCAAAATATGCTCTCCTATTCATCGCGGGTAATAAACCGATTGAAAACTTAGCCTCCAAAACATGAAAAAAATTGATTTTTTTTGACATTTTCAAAACTTTTTCACACTTTTGGTGAAAAAATGAAACAATAAAATGAACCATCTAAAAAAAAATGAACAAAAACAAGGACTTATCGGAAAAAAAGAGGACACCTAGCAAGCCTTATTTCACTATAAGTCGTCTTACTCCGCGTCGTCCTTGTTTTAATAACGTATTACATTAAGATTACCACCCGCCATTGATACGAAGGCCTATTTTGCCATAATACCGCTTCTAACCCGTCCTTGTTTTTTTAAGGACACACTGGAAGCAAAAAAACAATATCGTTATGGCTGAGCCGTGCCACCACCAGACACCTAGGAGCGCTGGTCAAAAAGCCCACCTCCCGACTTTCGGTGCGGACAACTTTTCGCTTTTTTGTGGTGTGATCATTTATGTTGGATAGACAGGTCTATTTAACTATTAAATACAAGCACTAAAAAAGTAAAAAACCAACATTAGATATATAGAAAACATACATAGAAACTCAAAAACAAAGGTTTGATTTTAGAAAAATAAGATAGACTAAGCACACTAAGAGAGATTTCAACGAAATTACAACAAAAAACATTATATACGTAGTATATATATCATTTTATGAAATAAAATGTGTTTTTTGTTGTAATTTCGTTGAAATCTCTCTTAGTGTGCTTAGTCTATCTTATTTTTCTAAAATCAAACCTTTGTTTTTGAGTTTCTATGTATGTTTTCTATATATCTAATGTTGGTTTTTTACTTTTTTAGTGCTTGTATTTAATAGTTAAATAGACCTGTCTATCCAACATAAATGATATATATATGTATATTACATATATATAATAATAATATATATATATATATATAAAGTATTTTAAAATGACTTTTACTTATGTAGTATTATTGAATGTTTATAGTTTCGTTTACAGTAAACAAAGTAACAAAACGTAAATGAATAAGTAAACAAATAAAAGATCTAATGAATAAACTAAATGAATGAAATTATTAAACAAATACATAAGAATAACTTCTGGTTGGTTTGTTGTTTGTTTGTTTGTTTTCTTTCTTTCTTTCTTTGTTCTTTGATGCTTTGCGAGTTTGTTTGCCTGTTTTCTTGCTTCCTTTCTTCCTTTCTTCCTTGCTTGCTTGTTTGCTTCTTCAAGATACAAACCACGAAATACGTCTTGCAACCAGTTCATTCGCTGTGCTGCTATGTCGTGTGGGTGTTGGGTTGAGATTGAGATGGGCACTTTGCATAAGATTTGATCGAGATAGCTTGGTAATCGTCTCAGGAAGATTGTCTCACTTTGCCAAAGATGAGAACGTCTGTCCTCTGCGAGTCTATACGTTATAGTTGATAGGGTTATATCGATCTATCGGTGTAGTTACTGGTCTACATATCTGTTTAGTTGATAGGTTGATATCGATCTCTCGGTGAGTTGGCCAGCGAAGCCCGCGGGGGCGGCCGGAAGGGCAGGGCCAACGAGCAACATCAAGAAGGAGGAGGAGAAGAAGAAGGAGCAACACGACCTCGACGCCGACGACGCCGAGATAACAACAAGAAGAAGAACAAACAACAACAACAACAGCAAGAGCAACAACAGCAAGAACAACAACAAGAACAAGAACAGCAACCACAACAACCGCAACAGCAACAACAATATCAACAACAGCAACAGCGACAGCAACAACAGCAACAACAACAGCAAGAAGAACAACAACAGCAATAACAATAGAATAACAACAAAGACAATAGCAGCAGCAGCAGCAACAACAACAACAACAACAACAACAAGAACAGCAGCAGCAGCAGCAACAACAACAACAACAACAACAACAGCATGTACAGCAACAGCAACACGCTCCAGCACGTCGGCAGCATGCCTGGTGGGGACAACACGAGCTTGCTTCTGCAAGACAACTTGGAAGACGATGCTCAAGCCTTGCTGATCCAGAACGGCGGCGCAGAAGCCCACCCAACTGGCCAGCACCCCCCTGCAGGCACCACGGTGTGGCGTGCGTTGTGTTCGCTGGTCTGCGCTTGCGCCGGCGCAGGCATCATCAGCCTGCCTGGTGCGCTTCGCGGCATGGGGTGGCTGGGGCTGGTGGTCTTGCTGCTCGTCGCCTTGATGGCCATCTTCTCTGCCAAACTCCTGGTACAACTCTCCATCCAGCTATCTGTAGATGTATTCTTCATGTCTGCCTGGATCTACTCGCCTGGGGACTTTCTGAGAAGCAAGCACACTTGCATAATATACGTAGATAGCATAAATACACATTCATACATTTTACTTACTTACTTACTTACTTACTTACTTACTTACTTACTTACTTACCTACTTACTTACTTACTTACTGAACTTACTGAACTTACTTACATTTTGTCTGCTGTTCCCATGAAAGTTTAGGGAACATAATTATAGTTAAGGTAATTAACCTGCTAACTACTTAATGTGGATAGTTAGTTTCCCGAAAAATCCTTGCCCTCTTCCAGGAATTATCCAGCTTAAGTAGTTTACCAGAGTAATTACCTGTCTTAGATACAATGTCAAACCATGACTGGAGAGAGATTGGCGTCGTATGTGCTTACTTACTTACTTACTTACTTACTTACTTACTTACTTACTTAGATACCATGTCAAACCATGACTGGAGAGAGGTTGGCATCGTATGTACTTACTTACTTGCTTACTTACTTGCTTACTTACTTGCTTGCTTACTTACTTACTTACTTACTTACTTACTTACTGACTTACTTACTTACTTACTTACTTACAATGTCAAACTATGACTGAAGAGAGATTGGCATCGTATGTACTTACTTACTTACTTACTTACTTACTACTTACTTGCTTACTTGCTTACGTACTCACCTACTTACTTACTTACTTACTTACTTACTTACTTACTTACTTACTTACTTAGGTACAATGTCAAACCATGACTGGAGAGAGGTTGGCATCGTATGTACTTCCTTACTTACTTACTTACTTACTTACTTACTTACTAACTTGCTGACTGACTTACTGACTGACTCAGGTGCAGTGTCAGACCATGACCGGAGAGCGGTTGTCCTCGTACGAAGCCATCGGCATGGCCGTGCACGGCAGGGTAGGCTACCTGCTCGTCATCACCCTCCAAGTAAGTAAGTCAGCAAGTAAGTAAGTAAGTAAGGAAGGAAGGAAGGAAGGAATCAAGATGTGTATATGTGTGTATTTATGCTATGTAAGCATACATCATGCATGTATGCATGTATGTTTGTATGTATGTCTGTGTGTCTGTGTTTCTGTGTGTGTGTTCAGAACGTGACGCTGTTGGGAGTGAACACAGTGTTCCTGATCATCATTGGAGAGAACATGAACCACCTCGTGCCCTGCCTCTCCCTGCACGAGTGGGTGCTGGTTAGTAAGGAAGTCAGTCTGTCAGTCAGTCAGTCAGTAAGTTTGTAAGTGAGTAAGTAATTAAGTAAACATGAACCACCTCGTGCCCAGCTTCTCCCTGCACGAGTGGGTGCTGGTCAGTAAGGAAGTAAGTAAGTCAGTCAGTCCGTCAGTAAGTTTGGAAGTCAGTAAGTAACTAAGTAAACATGAACCACCTCGTGCCCAGCCTCTCCCTGCACGAGTGGGTGCTGGTCAGTAAGGAAGCAAGTAAGTCAGTCAGTCCTTCAGTCAGTCCGTCAGTAAGTCAGTAAGCAAGCAAGTAAGTAAGTAAGTAAGTAAGTAAGTAAGTAAGTAAGTAAGTAAGAGACATGAACCACCTCGTGCCCAGGTCCCTGCACGAGTGGGTGCTGGTCAGTAAGTAAGTAAGCAAATAAGCAAGTAAGCAAGTAAGTAAGTAAGTTATGTTATGGTTATGTTACGTATGTTAGGTGTTCGGCCTTGCCGTGCTGCCTCCCTCCTGCCTCAAGTCCTTCCACGAGGTCAGCTATCTATCTATCTATCTATCTATCTATCTATCTATCTATCTATCTATCTATCTATCTGTCTGTCTATCTATCTATCTACCTGTCTATCTATCTATCTATCTTTCTATCTATCTATCTTTCTATCTTTCTATCTATCTATCTATCTATCTATCTATCTATCTATCTATCTATCTATCTATCTATCTATCTATCTATCTGTCTGTCTGTCAGATCAGTTTCCTGGCGGTGGTGGGAGCGTTGGCGTCTCTGGTGGCGGGTGGCATCATCATGGCGCAGGTCTCATAGATAGATAGATAGATAGATAGATAGATAGATAGATAGATAGATAGATAGATAGATTGATAGCTAGATTGATAGCTAGATTGATAGATTGATAGATAGGTAGATAGATAGATAGATAGATAGATAGATAGATAGTATATATATATATTATATATATATATATAGAGAGAGAGAGAGACAGAGATAGAGAGATAGATATATATATATATAGAGAGAGAGAGAGAGGTAGATAGGTAGATAGATAGATAGATAGATAGATAGATAGATAGGTAGGTAGATAGATAGCCACATCTGCGTACTATCTATCTATCTATCTATTTATCTATCTATCTATCTATCTATCTATCTATCTATCTATCTATCTATCTATCTATCTATCTATCTATCTATCTATCTATCTATCTACCTACCTACCTACCTACCTACGTACCTACCTACCTATCTATCTATCTATCTATCTATCTATCTATCTATCTATCTATCTATCTATCTATCTATCTACCCATCTACCTACCTACCTACCTACCTACCTACCTACCTACCTACCTACCTACCTACCTATCTATCTATCTATCTATCTATCTATCTATCTATCTATCTATCTATCTATCTATTTATCTATCTATCTATCTATCTATCTATCTATCTATCTATCTATCTATCTATCTATCTCAGGGCGTGATGTCGGGGCTCAGTAGGTCCGACATCGCGTCTGCCAGCAGTCCCGCGCCAAGGCCCTCCTACACGCTGCTGGTCACGAATGCCATCATTCTTCAATGTTATGCATGTATGTATGCATGTTGTATGCATGTATCTATGCATGTATGTATACATGTAGGCATGTCTTTCTCGGCTGTGGCTGATTGTTGTTGTTGTTGTTGTTGTTGTTGTTGTTGTTGTTTGTTTTGTTTTGTTTTGTTTTCTGTTTTTCGTTTTTTTTGTTTTTCGTTTTTGTTTTGTTTTTGTTTTTGTTGTTGTCTTGTTTTGTTTGTTCTGCTTGCACTGTTGCAGGGCAGCGCAGCGAGCTTCTCGTTGGGCTTCAACGTGCTGGTGTTCTCCTTCGGCTTCCACAGCATACTGCCCGCACTAGCAGACTCCATGCAGAACATACAACACTTCCCTTGGGTTCAAACATGCATACATACACACATAAAGATATATCGAGGTAATCAGAAAGTTGAATATTGTCGGGAAATTCAGGATAAAGTCTGGTACGTCAAACTCCTTTTGATTGATTTCTCTCTGAAGTGGACGCAGGCAAGGATACATTCGAGGGCACCATGCATCTATCCACGAGCTCTCTGATGCGACCTTCTATGGTCCTGATCTCGCTTGTTCGCGATGTAAACAACCAAAAAAGGTTAGCATTTTTGGCCAAGAAAGCCCCAGAATCGATGTCGTTTGGTTTTCCCAGGTTCTTGTCCAGAGACACTGATCTTAATCTTCACTGTATTCGTTCAGTACCCATGCAAGTCAGAGATGTCGCATGCGCTTTATCATGTGCATAGCCCAGCGCATTTGCTTGGGACAGAAAAGATCAAATCTGTTAGGCTGCTGGCTGTTTTGGGGTAGGTCACTTCTTGAGTTTGGAGATCTTAGATTTCTGAATGGGAAAGGGCTGGGGGTCTCGGGGTGGGATGGGCCCCTGGGACACTCGTAGTGATGCTCCGGGATATCCCTCGGAAGTGACAAACCGGGACATCCCTGCTCGGGACGCATCGAGACTTAGGAACATACCCATTTGGGGGATGTGCCCGAAAATTTTTTGAAGACATCTCAATTTTTTTCATTTCTTTTTTCTCCTCAAGGAGTTCTAAAGCCCCATGCATATAGGTGCCTCACGTTATCACACGTCTCCTGTACTTTGTGCATGTGGAACAAAACCAGCTATCTCGGCCTTCTTCCCAGAAAGAAAGAGATTCAAAATCCGGCCCTTTCTTTTGAGACACGTCTTACATACATACATACATACATACATACGTAGATAGATAGATAGATAGATAGATAGATAGATAGATAGATAGATGAGATGTCGCAAAGGAATGTAGTCCTTGCAAAGGAACGCAGTTTCACATCAAACATAGATAGATAGATAGATAGATAGATAGATAGATAGATAGATAGATAGATAGATAGATGCATACATACATACATACATACGTACTTACGGTACGGTACGGTACTGTACAGAATGGTACGGTACGGTGCGGTACGGTACGGTACGGTGCGGTACGGTGTACCGTTCCCTTGCGGTACCAACTACGTACGTAACGTACACGTACGTACGTACATACATACACACACGACATACATACATACATACATACATACATACATACATACATACATACATACATACATACATACATGCATACATGCATGCATGCATACATACATATACATATACATACAAACATACATACATACATACTGCCTAAAAACAAGGAAATTTGGCATTCAGGACACTCCCCTAACGCACATATTTGCGTGAATTCCAAAAAAAAAATTCCAGCATCAAGATTGAGTCTGGGGCTAGCCACCCTGTGAATATGAGCTTCCAACTCCTCGTTCCCACAAACCATGATTTATTCCGATGGGGGGTGCAAAAAAAAGGCCAAAAAAACAAGGAAATTTGGCATTCAGGACACTCCCCTAACGCAAATATTTGCGTGAATTCCAAAAAAATTACATCAGCATCAAGATCGAGTCTGGGGCTAACCACCCTTCCAAGATGAGCTCCCAACTCCTCCTCGCTTCTACAAACCATGATTTATTCCGATGGGACATACATACATACATACATACATACATACATACATGCATACATACATACATGCGTGCATGCAGGTCGCAAACATCGCGCTCTGCCTCATCGGCGTGTTTTATTCGCTTGTTGCCAGCCTTGGTCCTCCTTGCTTCTTTCTTATCATCATTGTTCTTGTTCTTGCTCTTGTTCTTGTTCTTGTTCTTGTTATTGTTATCACTGAAAGGTGTTGGGAGTAGGGGTTGGGGGGTTTGGGGGGAGGGGGGAAATGGAGATTGTGTACCCCCCCCCCCCCCCCCTTGCATTTCGGCACCCTGTCGGAATAAATCATGGTTTGTGGAAACGAGGAGGAGTTGGGAGCTCATATTTGCAGGGTTGCTAACCCCAGACTCGATGTTGATGCTGTTAAAAATTTTTTGGAATTCACGCAAATATTTTCGTTAGGGAAGTGTCCTGAACGCCAAAATTCCTTGTTTTTTTAGCCTATTTTCTGCACGACCGTCGGAATAAATCATGGTTTGTGAGACGAAGAGTAGCCCCAGACTCGATGTTGATGCTGATATAATTTTTTGGAATTCACGCAAATATTTGCGTTAGGCGAGTGTCCTGAAGGCCAAAAGTCCTTGTTTATTGGGAGTTCTTGCCGGTACCTCCGGCAATTGAACGTATCCTGTCGACGGGGAAGGGGGGGGGGGGGGGGGGGGGGGGGGGGGTCCGGGGGCCCTTGCCCCGGGAACCCAGCCCTACAATGGTACGTACCCCACGCGAATTAGCCTGCACCAAAATGAATGGCTGAGAATTCTCCGAGGCTCTAAGAGTTGTGCCAGCAGGATTTATCCCGGTTTCTTCCGGCAATTGAACGTACCATGTCGACCGTGGCAAGGGCGGGTCCGGGCTCCATATAATTGTACGAAAGCGAATTTTGCAGGAAAAAAATGAATAGCTGAGAATGCTCCCAGGCTCCCAAAGTTGTGCCAGAAGGGTTGAGAAGCTGATTTTTTGGTTTTCACAACCTTGGGATGCGCTCTAGGTAGTGAACCAGTTGAAAAAGAGATTTACGAAGATTCTGGCAAAGTAGTGCCAGAAATGAATGGCTGAGAATGCCCCAAGAGTTGTGCCAGAGGGGATTGGAGGCTGATTCTTTGTATTTTCGCCAGCTTGTCACGAGCTCTTTTTTTAGGGATATAGTTGAAATTATGAAATTCGAATGTAATGACAATCTAGTGCCAAAATGAATGGCTGAGATTGGTCCGAGGCTGTAAAAGTTGTGCATGTGAGAATAAGAGGAAAAGCGACCTTGGGAAGAGGACCGGGGGGGGGGGGGGGGGGGGGGGGGGGGGGGGGGGGGGGGGGGGGGGGGGGGGGGGGGCTGCGCGATTCGCGCACCGCAAACCATCATTTCAGGTTTGGCGCAGCCCCTAGTTATTATCATTATCATTATGATTTTATGATTATTTATTATTATTATCATTATTATTATTATTATTATTTTGAGGATATGCCATTAGCTGCATCAGTACGCCTCAGATATAGTAAATCTGCCTTGGAGTGTTGACTGTGACATATTTGAGGGAAATCCCGATGAAAAAACCTAGTCACACTTGCTAAACAGAGTTCCAGCCCAATGGCCTCAAGGCGTTAAACTGTGACGCCAACTCATAACCCTTTGGTGGTAGATGCTGGGGAGGAGGGTCGTTGCGCGCGTAAAAGATCTTAAACTCCGCATATGCTGGTTGATAGCCCAGGACCCAGCAGACACCAGATTGTTATGGGTGGGGTTTCGAGGCAGCTCTAGCAACCGCGCTTGGTGTATGCACTTGCACATTCGGTGACGTCTTGCAAGAGGTTGCTGGGACCGCGGAATAACCTCGGCTTAGTGCAGTCTTGCCCTCAGGAGCTCCATCGGTGGCCCCGATCATCAGGCGAGAGACTGACACGGGGGGGTGGAGGACCTCGAACAAGGGTATTGGAGGCTTATGTCCGTTGAGGATATGCCATTAGCTGCATCAGTACGCCTCAGATATAGTATTATTATTATTATTATTATTATTATTATTATTATTATTATTATTATTATTATTATTATTATTATTATTATTATTATTATTATTATTGACTGACACGGGGGGGTGGAGGACCTCGAACAAGGGTATTGGAGGCTTATGTCTGTTGAGGATATGCCATTAGCTGCATCAGTACGCCTCAGATATAGTATTATTATTATTATTATTATTATTATTATTATGGACACCGTGATAGCCCAGTGGTCAAGTTCTACCATCTGGGCCCTGTCGCCAGTTCGATTCCCGTCGGTGCCACCAGTATTTTCATTGAACATACCGGTCTATTTCTGGACCAGTATTTTCATTGAACATACCGGCCCGTCTGGAAGTGTTGGAACTGCCCTTGCGGGGGTGTCATTAGAGCTTATCGTCAATTCTTCGTACTCCCCTCACGGGTGAGACGATGGAGGCGCATGTGCAGAAATGCATCAGCCATTGACAGAGAAGCACTATTATTATTATTATTATTATTTAGGGAGTACATAGGCCATCGGTCCTTTCCATGGGCTGATTGGTATAAAGCTCCTAGAGTAATGTTCTATGCCGTCACTTCCTTTATTCCACCGATTGGTGTGGAGACTTTCCTTATGGAATGGAGGACTGGATGCACATGGCCTTTTGGCTCAGCAATTGGCAGGAGATACACTATTATTATTATTATTATTATCATTATCATCATCATCATCATCATTACTATCATCATCATTTAGGCTACTGGGGCTACGGAGATTTGCATCAGCCATTGACAGAGAAGCACTATTATTATTATTATTATTATTATTATTATCATTATCATGGACACCGTGATAGCCCAGTGGTCAAGTTCTACCATCTGGGCTCTGTCGCCAGTTCGATTCCCGTCGGTGCCACCAGTATTTTCATTGAACATACCGGTCCGTGTGGACCAGTATTTTCATTGAACATACCGGTCCGTCTGGAAGTGTTGGAACTGCCCTTGCGGGGGTGTCATTAGAGCCTATCGTCAATTCTTCGTACTCCCCTCACGGGTGAGACGATGGAGGCGCATGTGCAGAAATGCATCAGCCATTGACAGAGAAGCACTATTTATTACTTTCATTTAATATTATTATTATTATTATTATTATTATTATTATTATTATTATTATTATTATTATTATTATTATTATTATCATCACCATCATCATTACTATCATCATCATTTAGGCTACTGGGGCTACGGAGACGACACACAGGACAATATCCTCAACAACTTCTCCACAGGCTCAATCAGTGTAAGTCATCTCTTGCTTACCTGCTTACCTGCTTACCTGCTTACTTGCTTACTTGCTTACTTGCTTGCTTACTTGCTTGCTTACTTACTTACTTACTTACTTACTTACTTACTTGCTTGCTTGCTTGCTTACTTACTTACTTGCTTACTTGATTGCTTGCTTACTTGCTTACTTGCTTGCTTGCTTGCTTGCTTACTTACTTACTTTTTCGCGGGTGTGATAAGCGAAGCGTGGGTGGTGTGGGGTTGTGCTCATAGGTGTCTGTGGCCCTGATCACCGTTATGCTACAAACCACACTGGCCTACCCAATTGTGTAAATGAAGCACGTGTGTTGTGTGTGGGTTGTGCACAGGTGTCGGTGGCCCTGATCGCCATTGTGCTACACACCACACTGGCCTACCCTATTGTGCAACAACCCGTGGCCAAGTCTATCCAACGCGCGCTAGCCATAGATCGGCTAGAGGGTCACATCTATCTTTATCTATCTGTCTATCTGTCTTTCTATCT
The DNA here is from genome assembly GCA_019918135.1 of Paulinella micropora. Lineage (NCBI taxonomy): Eukaryota > Cercozoa > Imbricatea > Euglyphida > Paulinellidae > Paulinella > Paulinella micropora. The sequence goes on along the minus strand of WBZZ01004799.1, from coordinate 62,220 downwards.
TTCTATCTATCTATCTATCTATCTATCTATCTATCTATCTATCTATCTATCTATCTTTATCGATAGGCCGCGCTGAGCTGCTTGCCCGGCTGCCTGTCCGGACCGTACTGGTCTTCAGCACGGTACCTACCTACCTACCTACCTACCTACCTACCTACCTACCTACCTACCTACCTACCTACCTATCTACCTACCTATCTACCTACCTATCTACCTACCTATCTACCTACCTGCCTACCTACCTACCTTCCTCCCTCCCTACTACCTACCTACCGACCCACCTACGTACCTACCGTAGCTATGTATGTATGTATGTATGTATGTATGTATGTATGTGGTGCATCAGGTCTTGCTAGCCTCGGTGGTTCCCTACTTGGGAGACATGATTGGGCTGATCAGCGCACTCTCGGTCAGCGCTGCTTCCTTCGTCCTCCCGCCCTGGTTCTACTATCTATCTATCTATCTATCTATCTATCTATCTATCTATCTATCTATCTATCTATCTATCCATCTATCTATCTACTATCTGTCTGTCTGTCTGTCTGTCTGTCTATCTATCTATCTATCTATCTATCTATCTATCTATCTATCTATCTCTCTCTCTCTCTCTCTCTCTCTTTCTCTCTCTCTCTCTCTCTCTCTCTCTCTAGGTTCTATTTATCCCTGTCTCGCCGAGGCAACCGCCCTGTCTCTTTCTTGCGTTACGTCTTTTGCGTTTGCAACATGCTCGTTGGCCTACTCGGCTCCGTGCTGGGCTTATTCTACGGGGTACAGGCTCTTGTTGTAGATATTCGAGATGTAGGCAACCCTTTTTCCAACTACTTCTGAAACAACTAATCAGTAGTATTAATACTATTGCGGGCTTAATTCAACAAGAATAATCACCCGACTTTGGATTGGTCTTGCTCGATCAATACTTGCGATGCGACCATGCTGAGCACCTTGTCCGAAAGCCCTTCAGGCTTGTCTTAAGCTTTTCAAGATGGCTTCAGAAGTACCTTAGCTCTAGTACTGACTGAGAGAAAGCTGCGATCAAAGCTGGCCGATTTTACCACCTGACCGTCATCAGCCTTTTCACAAGCTCAGTGTAATTTATTGAGATCACGTCAGAAGAGTATAGCAACTTGATCATTGACATGAATAGATACTGTATGGTACATGTTTATCATTCAACCCGGAGTTTAGCAGTCCTTTCCGACTCACTCATATTCGTTCTTTATTTTCTTAACTCAGACTGGGCCTTTTCTTTTTCTTTCAACCTTCCCTTTCATGGGTTCGAACCATCAAGTTTTTTTGCTTCTTCATCTTCCCGGTTTCACTCCTGCGGGTGACTGTAGTAATACTACTATGATTGTGAATAATTCCATTTGATCTGTCACACCGGATGTCGAAAGTCACCTTCGATCTGTATAACTTCAAAGATTAATACTATGACTCGGATGAATAGTTCAACACGTCGAAGTCTTTATATTAATACAAGTCAAGTTCAAGTAATAATTCCGTTTGATCTGTATCGAAAGTTCGATCTGTATGCAGCATTGCCACTTATTAATAAAAATCAATGCTCTTTTTTTTTTGAAGTTTTTTTGTTTTCAAGTTTTTTTAACAGGTGATTTCTCTAAAGAAATTTATTACGCAATCATCTGCATGACTGTGCTATAACTCTAGCCACAAAACACGACAACTCTTTTGCTCGCGGTATCGTCTCGTCCTTTCCCTATGTGTGCGACATGGCAGTGCGGCAGCCTACGGTTGTCTCATCTTACTTGCATGGTGCCGAAAATCGCTTTCCCAGCGGCTCATAACCGTTGCCACGGATTGGTAATTACCCGGTCACTCTCGGACCTAACTCGTTCCTTTTACCGTGTGACACGTCGGTTTGCCGGAAGGCTCCGTAAGGAGACCCGATACTCGATCGACACTTTAATCCGCAAGTAGAATAGCAGAACTACCGCTTATTGACTAGAACTATCATCATTCGACTATACTAATAAAATACTTCGGGGCCACTGATAAAAGCGTGAGTGAGAGGCTCAGAGTCATGGTAAACGTAATGAAGTTACCTCTAACGGATGTCGGACTTATGCCGGCTCAGTTATATTTATTATTAATAATTTTATTTAACTCAGTAGCTTTATTAATCACTGATGTAGTACTGAATTTTTACCTCAAGGTGACTCAACACAATAATTACCAACTTATTGTAAAATCATTTTGAAT
>WBZZ01004799.1:32500-52500 GCA_019918135.1 Paulinella micropora | reverse complement strand
GCAGTCCCAGCAACCTCTTGCAAGACGTCACCGAATGTGCAAGTGCATACACCAAGCGCGGTTGCTAGAGCTGCCTCGAAACCCCACCCATAACAATCTGGTGTCTGCTGGGTCCTGGGCTATCAACCAGCATATGCGGAGTTTAAGATCTTTTACGCGCGCAACGACCCTCCTCCCCAGCATCTACCACCAAAGGGTTATGAGTTGGCGTCACAGTTTAACGCCTTGAGGCCGTTGGGCTGGAACTCTGTTTAGCAAGTGTGACTAGGTTTTTTCATCGGGATTTCCCTCAAATATGTCACAGTCAACACTCCAAGGAACAATAATAATAATAATAATAATAATAATAATAATAATAATAATAATAATAATAATAATAATGAGAATAGTAATGGTAGTAGCTAGTAGTAGTAGTAGTAGTAATATATAATAATAATAATAATAATAATAATAATAATAATAATAGTGCTTCTCAGTCAATAGCGAATGCATTTCTGCACATGCGCCTCCATCGTCTCACCCGTGAGGGGAGTACGAAGATTTGACGATAGGCTCTACTGACACCCCCGCAAGGCAGCTCCAAGCCTTCCAGACAGACCAATACTTTCAAAGAAAATATCCTTTGAAAATACTGGCAACGACGGGAATCGAACTGGCGACAGGTCCCAGATGGTAGACCTTAACCACTGGGCTATCGCGGTGCCACTAATAATAATAGTAATAATAATAATAATAATAATAATAATAGTGCTTCTCTGTCAATGGCTGATGCATTTCTGCACATGCGCCTCCATCGTCTCACCCGTGAGGGGAGTACGAAGATTTGACGATAAGCTCTAATGACACCCCCGCAAGCAAGGGCAGTTCCAACACTTCCAGACGGGCCGGTATGTTCAATGAAAATACTGGTCCAGACGGATCGGTATGTTCAATGAAAATACTGGTGGCACCGACGGGAATCGAACTGGCGACAGGGCCCAGATGGTAGAACTTGACCACTGGGCTATCACGGTGTCCATAATAATAATAATAATAATAATAATAATAATAATAATAATAATAATAATAATAATGATAATGATAATAATAATAATAATAATGATAATAATAATAATACTGATAATACATGATGATGATGATGATGATGATGATGATGATGATGATGATGAGGATGATTTAATGAAGAAGAAGAAGAGGAAGAAGAAGAAGAAGAAGAAGAAGAAGAAGAAGAAGAAGAAGAAGAAGAAGAAGAAGAAGGAAGAAGAAAGAAGAAGAAGAAGAAGAAGAAGAAGAAGAAGAAGAAGAAGGAGAAGAAGAAGAAGAAGAAGAAGAAGAAGAAGAAGAAGAAGAAGAAGAAGAAGAAGAAGAAGAAGAAGAAGAAGAAGAAGAAAGAAGAAGAAGAAGAAAGAAGAAGATGAATAATAATAATAATAATAATAATAATAATAATAATGTATCTCCTGCCAATTGCTGAGCCAAAAGGCCATGTGCATCCAGTCCTCCATTCCATAAGGAAAGTCTCCACACTAATCGGTGGAATAAAGGAAATGACGGCATAGAACATTACTCTAGGAGCTTTATACCAATCAGCCCATTGAAAAGGACCAATGGCCTATGTACTCCCTAATAATAATAATAATAATAATAATAATAATAATAATAATAATAATAATAATAATAATAATAATAATAATAATAATAATAATAATAATAATAGTGTATCTCCTGCCAATTGCTGAGCCAAAAGGCCATGTGCATCCAGTCCTCCATTCCATAAGGAAAGTCTCCACACCAGTCGGTGGAATAAAGGAAGTGACGGCATAGAACATTACTCTAGGAGCTTTATACCAATCAGCCCATGGAAAGGACCGATGGCCTATGTACTCCCTAAATAATAATAATAATAATAATAATAATAATAATAATAATAGTGCTTCTCTGTCAATGGCTGATGCAAATCTGCACATGCGCCTCCATCGTCTCACCCGTGAGGGGAGTACGAAGATTTGACGATAAGCTCTAATGACACCCCCGCAAGGGCAGTTCCAACACTTCCAGACGGACCGGTATGTTCAATGAAAATACTGGTGGCACCGACGGGAATCGAACTGGCGACAGGGCCCAGATGGTAGAACTTGACCACTGAGCTATCACGGTGAATAATAATAATAATAATAATAATAATAATAATAATAATAATAATAATAATAATAATAATAATAATAATAATAATAATAATAATAATAATAGTAGTAGTAGTAGTAATAATAATAATAGTTATTATTATTATTATTATTATTATTATTATTATTATTATTATTTAGGGAGTACATAGGCCATCGGTCCTTTCCATGGGCTGATTGGTATAAAGCTCCTAGAGTAATGTTCTATGCCGTCACTTCCTTTATTCCACCGATTGGTGTGGAGACTTTCCTTATGGAATGGAGGACTGGATGCACATGGCCTTTTGGCTCAGCAATTGGCAGGAGATACACTATTATTATTATTATTATTATTATTATTATTATTATTATTATTATTATTATTATTATTATTATTATTATTATTATTATTATTATTATTATTATTGTCAAGTTCTACCATCTGGGCCCTGTCGCCAGTTCGATTCCCGTCGGTGCCACCAGTATTTTCATTGAACATACCGGCCCGTCTGGAAGTGTTGGAACTGCCCTTGCGGGGGTGTCATTAGAGCCTATCGTCAATTCTTCGTACTCCCCTCACGGGTGAGACGATGGAGGCGCATGTGCAGATTTGCATCAGCCATTGACAGAGAAGCACTATTATTATTATTATTATTATTTTTATTATTATTATTATTATTATTATTATTATTCCATGGGCTGATTGGTATAAAGCTCCTAGAGTAATGTTCTTTGCCGTCACTTCCTTTATTCCACCGATTGGTGTGGAGACTTTCCTTATGGAATGGAGGACTGGATGCACATGGCCTTTTGGCTCAGCAATTGGCAGGAGATACACTATTATTATTATTATTATTATTATTATTATTATTATTATTATTATTATTATTATTATTATGGACACCGTGATAGCCCAGTGGTCAAGTTCTACCATCTGGGCCCTGTCGCCAGTTCGATTCCCGTCGGTGCCACCAGTATTTTCATTGAACATACCGGTCTATTTCTGGACCAGTATTTTCATTGAACATACCGGCCCGTCTGGAAGTGTTGGAACTGCCCTTGCGGGGGTGTCATTAGAGCTTATCGTCAATTCTTCGTACTCCCCTCACGGGTGAGACGATGGAGGCGCATGTGCAGAAATGCATCAGCCATTGACAGAGACGCACTATTATCATTATCATTATCATTATTATTATTATTATTATTATTATTATTATTATTATTATTATTATTATTATTATTATTAGGGAGTACATAGGCCATCGGTCCCTTTCCATGGGCTGATTGGTATAAAGCTCCTAGAGTAATGTTCTATGCCGTCACTTCCTTTACTCCACCGATTGGTGTGGAGACTTTCCTTATGGAATGGAGGACTGGATGCACATGGTATTTTGGCTCAGCAATTGGCAGACGATACATACATACATATTATTATTATTATTATTATTTTAAATAATATATTTGCGTGAATTCCAAAAAAGCTATACCAGCATCAACATCGAGTCTGTCGCTAGCCACACAGCAAATACGAGCTCCCAACTCCTCACGGTTCCCACAAACCATGAGCTATTCCGACAGGGGTGCGAAAATGGTGGGGTGGGGGGGGGGGGGGGGGGCGGGGTACACCATGTCCATTTTCCCCCTCCGCTCAAACCCACCACTCCCTACTCCCAACACCTTTCAGGGATAATAATAATAATAATAATAATAATAATAATAATAATAATAATAATAATAATAATAATAATAATAATATTAATGATAATATTAATGATAATGATAATGATAATGATAATGATAATGATAATGATAATGATAATAGTGCGTCTCTGTCAATGGCTGATGCATTTCTGCACATGCGCCTCCATCGTCTCACCCGTGAGGGGAGTACGAAGAATTGACGATAGGCTGTAATGACACCCCCGCAAGGGCAGTTCCAACACTTCCAGACGGACCGGTATGTTCAATGAAAATACTGGTCCAGACGGACCGGTATGTTCAATGAAAATACTGGTGGCACCGACGGGAATCGAACTGGCGACAGGGCCCAGATGGTAGAACTTGACCACTGGGCTATCACGGTGTCCAATAATGATAATGATAATAATAATGATAAAAATAATAATAATAATAATAATAATAATAATAATAATAGTGCTTCTCTGTCAATGGCTGATGCAAATCTGCACATGCGCCTCCATCGTCTCACCCGTGAGGGGAGTACGAAGTATTGACGATAGGCTCTAATGACACCCCCGCACGGGCAGTTCCAACACTTCCAGACGGACCGGTATGTTCAATGAAAATACTGGTGGCACCGACGGGAATCGAACTGGCGACAGGGCCCAGATGGTAGAACTTGACCACTGGGCTATCACGGTGTCCAAAATAATAATAATAATAATGATAATAATAATAATATTTACTATATCTGAGGCGTACTGATGCAGCTAATGGCATATCCTCAACGGACATAAGCCTCCAATACCCTTGTTCGAGGTCCTCCACCCCCCCGTGTCAGTCTCTCGCCTGATGATCGGGGCCACCGATGGAGCTCCTGAGGGCAAGACTGCACTAAGCTGAGGTTATTCCGCAGTCCCAGCAACCTCTTGCAAGACGTCACCGAATGTGCAAGTGCATACACCAAGCGCGGTTGCTAGAGCTGCCTCGAAACCCCACCCATAACAATCTGGTGTCTGCTGGGTCCTGGGCTATCAACCAGCATAATAATAATAATAATAATACCATCAAGAACCGACCTCTCGTTTGTCATCTTGTTTGTTGTTTTTGCCTCTGACCCAACCGAACCACAGGTGAGACAGTGCAGCGGCCACCAGCACGAAGAAGTAGAAATGATACGCCCAGCCTATGAGAACGACAATAGCAAAAAGAATAACAATGTGAGACAGCGCAGCCGTCACCTTGACGAAGTAGTAGAAATGATAGGCCCAGCCTGTAAGAACAACAACAACGATAATAAATTGATAACAGAAGCGGTCACCAGCACGAAGTTGCAGAAATGATAGGCCCAGCCCGTGAGAATGACAGCAGCAACAACAACAACAACAACAACAACAACAACAACAACAATAATAATAATAATAATAATAATAATAATAATTAGTGCTTCTCTGTCAATGGCTGATGCAAATCTGCACATGCGCCTCCATCGTCTCACCCGTGAGGGGAGTACGAAGAATTGACGATAGGCTCTAATGACACCCCCGCACGGGTAGTTCCAACACTTCCAGACGGACCGGTATGTTCAATGAAAATACTGGTGGCACCGACGGGAATCGAACTGGCGACAGGGCCCAGATGGTAGAACTTGACCACTGGGCTATCACGGTGTCCATAATAATAATAATAATAATAATAATAATAATAATAATAATAATAATAATAATAATAATAATAGTGCTTCTCTGTCAATGGCTGATGCATTTCTGCACATGCGCCTCCATCGTCTCACCCGTGAGGGGAGTACGAAGAATTGACGATAAGCTCTAATGACACCCCCGCAAGGGCAGTTCCAACACTTCCAGACGGGCCGGTATGTTCAATGAAAATACTGGTCCAGAAATAGACCGGTATGTTCAATGAAAATACTGGTGGCACCGACGGGAATCGAACTGGCGACAGGGCCCAGATGGTAGAACTTGACCACTGGGCTATCACGGTGTCCATAATAATAATAATAATAATAATAATAATAATAATAGTGCTTCTCTGTCAATGGCTGATGCAAATCTGCACATGCGCCTCCATCGTCTCACCCGTGAGGGGAGTACGAAGAATATACGATAGGCTCTAATGACACCCCCGCACGGGCAGTTCCAACACTTCCAGACGGACCGGTATGTTCAATGAAAATACTGGTGGCACCGACGGGAATCGAACTGGCGACAGGGCCCACATGGTAGAACTTGACCACTGGGCTATCACGGTGTCCATAATAATAATGATAATAATAATAATAATAATAATAATAATAATAGTGTATCTCCTACCAATTGCTGAGCCAAAAGGCCATGTGCATCCAGTCCTCCATTCCATAAGGAAAGTCTCCACACCAATCGGTGGAATAAAGGAAGTGACGGCATAGAACATTACTCTAGGAGCTTTATACCAATCAGCCCATGGAAAGGACCGATGGCCTATGTACTCCCTAATAATAATAATAATAATAATAATAATAATAATAATAATAATAATAATAATAATAATAATAATAAGCATCATCGTCATCATCATAATCATAATCATAATCATAATCATAATCATAATCATAATAAAAATCATAATAAAAATAATAATAATAATAATAATAATAATAATAATAATAATAATAAATATGTGTGTATATATTGATCTGTCATGGCTGAGCCCGAGGGCCATGCGCCTCCATCCCTCGACCCAACAGGGACTACAGTGAGTATGTTGGGGAGGGAAGAGTGACTCTAACCATCCTGCATAGAAGGCCCCAAAAGGAAGTCCCTACTACCCGCACAGTGTCGGGTACCTTGCAGGAAATCAACTACAAATGATTGATCTTCCCCGCGTGAGAGCTCCACGAGACTGGGTAGGTCCCGCATGGAGGTACTCACAGGGGTAGCAGACATTTCATGTGGTCTGCCAGCGCATGAGGACGTTTTGTGGTAAGTATCTGGGACGCCTCGAAACCCGTCACCACCCCTAGATCGCGGAATGTAAATGCCCCTTTGATCCCACGTGGTGTATGTCTTATAAAAAACAACACAACGACATGGCCTCGGAACCAACACAACAACATAGCCTCGGAACCCACATCGACATAGCCTCGGAACCCACACAACAACAGAGCCTCGGAACCAACACAACAACATAGCCTCGGAACCAACACAACAACATAGCCTCGGAGCCAACACAACGACATAGCCTCGAATCCAGTGGGAAGAGGCACAACCACCTCCTCTTCCCGTGGGGTGCCATACTATGCACCCCTCCATAATAATAATAATAATGTTAATAATAATAATAATAGTAATAATAATAATATAATAATAATAATAGTAGTAGTAGTAATAATAATAATAATAATAATAATAATGTATCTCCTGCCAATTGCTGAGCCAAAAGGCCATGTGCATCCAGTCCTCCATTCCATAAGGAAAGTCTCCACACCAATCGGTGGAATAAAGGAAGTGACGGCATAGAACATTACTCTAGGAGCTTTATACCAATCAGCCCATGGAAAGGACCGATGGCCTATGTACTCCCTAAATAATAATAATAATAATAATAATAATAATAATAATAATAATAATAATAATAATAATAATAATAATAGTGCTTCTCTGTCAATGGCTGATGCAAATCTGCACATGCGCCTCCATCGTCTCACCCGTGAGGGGAGTACGAAGAATTGACGATAGGCTCTAATGACACCCCCGCAAGGGCAGTTCCAACACTTCCAGACGGACCGGTATGTTCAATGAAAATACTGGTGGCACCGACGGGAATCGAACTGGCGACAGAGCCCAGATGGTAGAACTTGACCACTGGGCTATCACGGTGTCCATAATAATAATAATAATAATAATAATAATAATAATAATAATAATAATAATAATAATAATAATAATAATGTATCTCCTGCCAATTGCTGAGCCAAAAGGCCATGTGCATCCAGTCCTCCATTCCATATCGAAAGTCTCCACACCAATCGGTGGAATAAAGGAAGTGACGGCATAGAACATTACTCTAGGAGCTTTATACCAATCAGCCCATTGAAAAGGACCAATGCCCTATGTACTCCCTAATAATAATAATAATAATAATAATAATAATAATAATAGTGCTTCTCTGTCAATGGCTGATGCATTTCTGCACATGCGCCTCCATCGTCTCACCCGTGAGGGGAGTACGAAGATTTGACGATAAGCTCTAATGACACCCCCGCAAGGGCAGTTCCAACACTTCCAGACGGGCAAGTATGTTCAATGAAAATACTGGTCCAGACGGATCGGTATGTTCAATGAAAATACTGGTGGCACCGACGGGAATCGAACTGGCGACAGGGCCAATAATAATAATAATAATAATAATAATAATAATAATAATAATAATAATAATAATAATAATAATAATCATAATAATCATAATAATCATAATAATCATAATAATCGTAATAATCATAATAATCATAATAATCATAATAATCATAATAATCATAATAATAATGATAATAGTGCTTCTCTGTCAATGGCTGATGCATTTCTGCACATGCGCCTCCATCGTCTCACCCGTGAGGGGAGTACGAAGAATTGACGATAAGCTCTAATGACACCCCCGCAAGGGCAGTTCCAACACTTCCAGACGGGCCGGTATGTTCAATGAAAATACTGGTCCAGAAATAGACCGGTATGTTCAATGAAAATACTGGTGGCACCGACGGGGCGACAGGGCCCAGATGGTAGAACTTGACCACTGGGCTATCACGGTGTCCATAATAATGATAATAATAATCATAATAATAATAATAATAGTGCTTCTCTGTCAATGGCTGATGCAAATCTGCACATGCGCCTCCATCGTCTCACCCGTGAGGGGAGTACGAAGAATTGACGATAGGCTCTAATGACACCCCCGCACGGGCAGTTCCAAGACTTCCAGACAGACCGGTATGTTCAATGAAAATACTGGTGGCACCGACGGGAATCGAACTGGCGACAGGGCCCAGATGGTAGAACTTGACCACTGGGCTATCACGGTGTCCATAATAATAATAATAATAATAATAATAATAATAATAATAATAATAATAATAATAATAATAATAATAATAATAATAATAGTGCTTCTCTGTCAATGGCTGATGCATTTCTGCACATGCGCCTCCACCGTCTCACCCGTGAGGGGAGTACGAAGAATTGACGATAAGCTCTAATGACACCCCCGCAAGGGCAGTTCCAACACTTCCAGACGGGCCGGTATGTTCAATGAAAATACTGGTCCAGACGGATCGGTATGTTCAATGAAAATACTGGTGGCACCGACGGGAATCGAACTGGCGACAGGGCCCAGATGGTAGAACTTGACCACTGGGCTATCACGGTGTCCATAATAATAATAATAATAATAATAATAATAATAATAATAATAATAATAGTGCTTCTCTGTCAATGGCTGATGCATTTCTGCACATGCGCCTCCATCGTCTCACCCGTGAGGGGAGTACGAAGAATTGACGATAAGCTCTAATGACACCCCCGCAAGGGCAGTTCCAACACTTCCAGACGGGCCGGTATGTTCAATGAAAATACTGGTCCAGACGGATCTGTATGTTCAATGAAAATACTGGTGGCACCGACGGGAATCGAACTGGCGACAGGGCCCAGATGGTAGAACTTGACCACTGGGCTATCACGGTGTCCATAATAATAATAATAATAATAATAATAATAATAATAATAATAATAATAATAATAATAAATAATAATAATAGACTTATCAGTCAATTGGCCTTTGATCCTGTCGGACATGTGCCTCCATTGGTAGCACGGGACCGTTCGGTGACGCGGCTCCGCTCGAAAGACTCGACTGGCAGTGCAATGTGCAAATGAGCGTGCTGTGCATGTGCAAGTGGGTGCAAGGAGTGAGAGGAGTTATCTGCCGAGAAGAAGTCCGCGACGCTGCGCTGACCTCCACCTACAACAGATCTAGCCAGACATTCTACCTGACTAGGCCTTCCCCTCCTTCTACCCACCTCCTGAACGACCGTGAGGTCGATCACCTCCTCCTCCTCCTCCGCCCCCTCTGCCTCCCTGGTCTGCGCCTCCAACTCCTCCCACTCCTTCCAGATGGTGGCAACAAACCTTCCTAACTCCTCCTCCACCTCTTCTGGGACAGAGATAAACAAAACGCCGAGCATCGCCGCCATCTTTTCATCCTCCCCCTTCAGCCATTCCTCTTTGAAGAGCCTCATCTCCTCCTCTGCCTCCCGCAGTTCCCTGTGATAAAGCCCTCCTCGATTCAGCACGAGGGGCTGCCGGGCTTGCGCCTCATCGATAAACTTAAACAGTGCCTCACGAGAGCTCGCAAACGTTGGGCAATGCAGCAGGAAGTGACGTAACGACTCGTTAACCTCAGTGCCACACAAGGCGAAACAGCTTGAGCAGTCCGGCGAGCATGAGCCAAATTTGGATCGGTAGAGGCGAAGGCGATTGTTGCAGCTCAACAATCGCCTTCTGATAAGGTTGTGACTTCCCCCCTCCAGCGCCCGCCAACGTGGGAAAGCAGAGCGGGAAGACATCTGGCTAAGCAGCACCCTAAGCCCATCAGAGGGCTTAGCCTGCCGCTCCCAGCCAGCTACTTCCTGCCGGACAGACCATTGCTTTACCACCTCGTTCCAGTTCGCCAGAGCGGCCCGCCAGTCCTTATCATCTACCGTGCCATCTTCGTTCACGACCCGCTTGAGCGCATCCAAGCCCTCCCGCAGCCTGTGATCTGCTAAGATCAAATTTTCCGTATCTTCCTTCCATTTGCACCGACCCGTGTTGTAAAGCCTGCGTGTTAGCGCTGTGTTGCCCAGTAACTCGATGCGCCCTAGGAACCGAAGCCGGGCCGCCTTGGCAAGGATGCTAAAACTCGGCGTGCGGCCTAAACCCCTGGTGATGCAGCCGCTTGTGCGCGTACCAACACCCAAGATGACCCGCAGGGGCGCTACCAACGCGCCCTCCAGCTTACTCAGCTTGTTGGCGCCCGGCAGATCCCAAAAAGCCGATGCGTAAAGCAACTTTGCGCCAACCATTTGCTGCCAATTCATCAGCCGAAGACGCGCTGGAACTTCATGGGCAATCCAGAGGGGGTAGTAGGCAGCCGTTCCCGCTACAGTGATTTCCGCCGCCCGCTTCGCTTGCGGTTTATCGGAGAGGGTGTCCGTGAGCAGAACTCCCAGGTATTTGTAGTGGTCGGTGACGTTGAGAACCTTGCCCCGGAACCTCACTCATGGGGGCGACTTTTTTGACTTGGCGTGCCCGTATATCGGCATGACTTCCGTCTTGCCCGGTTTCAGGTTGATTTCAAGCCGATAGTCCTCCACGAATGTCGCCACGACATTTACAATCTGTTGAAGCTCCGTGACACTATGCGCAATTACCGCAACGTCGTCGGCGTAAAGCAGGGTCCGTATGTCTTCGATGCGGTTGAGGTCCTCGATCTCCAACTCTTTCGCGATTCGGACCGTTAGCTCATCCATGAAGACGTTGAACAGCGACGGTGAAAACGGCGACCCTTGCTGAACTCCCATCTCTTCCAGCACTTCACCAGTGAGTTCGCCATCGACTAGCACTCGCGATGACGTTCTTCGGTAAAAACGCCGCAGAATGCGATAGAACTTGCCCTGTACCCCCATCTGGGTTAGCCTCTGAAACAACCCGGCCCGCCAAACCGTAGGTAATGCCTTTCTCAGATCCACGAACAAAACGAAAGAACGGAGGCCAGCTTGTTGTCTAAGGCGCAGACGCTCCTTAAGGACAAAAATCTGGTCCCCCGTACTACGTTTTGGCCGGAACCCACCCTGCTCTGGGCGAAGCCTGCCCGGCTGATCGATGAAAGCCGTAAGCCTCGCCGCCATAAGGGACAGATACATCTTACCCAGACAGCTCAGAATCGCGATGTCTCTCCAATTTTCCGGATCGGTTGTGTCGCCTCCTTTTGGGATGTTGACGATAATCGCTTTGCCCCAGTCGCTGGGGGTGTATTCGCACGATTTCAACCAGTTGAAGAAGCGCACCAGAAAGCTCACAATCCGCGTGCCTCCGTACTTGAGCATCTCGTTCTTGATCTTATCCGGTGAGCACGCTTTGTGATTCTGGAGATTTTCCTGGCAGAGCTCCACTTCCTTCTCGGTGTAATCATAGTCCAGCGGGCCCGTCTCAGTCCGGATCTCCTCGGCTTGCGCCATGGCCTCGAATTGGTCGCGCAGGTTGTCGTTATACTGGAAGGTTTCGCGGGCCTTCCGCTCGGGCTCAATCCGCGCTGCTTCCTCATCAGAACCGACTTCCTCTACACATACATCCTCCAAAAACTGGTTTTCTTTGGGGACCACCATACGTCGGCGGTATTCTTCCCATTCTTGTAGTTTTTCCCGGAGTGTGCATGTCAGAGTGCCATCAGGCTTCCGAACAGGAGCAGAAGCGTTCGACCGCCGAACCCCGCCCAAACGCTTTGACAGCTTCCAGTACGTGGCCATGGTAGCGCTCCTGAAGTTGGCAGCGGTGTCATTCTGGACCCGCTTCCACGCTTGCTCCTTCTTCTCTTTGCATAACCTTCTGACCGCCTTCCTCGCTTCTTTATATCTTTGCCAGGCCTCTCGGTTGGCCTCATTCCTTCGCCAGAGGCCGTATGCCTCTCTCCGTCGCGCAATCGCTTTCCTAAGACTCTCATCAAACCATGCATTAGTAAACCCTGGCCTAATCACCCGAACTCCCAAGACCTTCACGGCTGCGCCCGTGAAAGCTCGGACCACTAAGCTAGCGACCCTATCTACCTCCTGCTGAAGCTCATCCGGGTCCTCCACTGCTGATAGATCTGGGAGGCCATCTGGCAACAGCCCCGATATACCAGCTGCAAAGGTCTCGTCGTACTTCAACCTAAGCTTAGACAGCTCACTCTCCTTACCCTCAACTACCCTGCCTATCAAGCGCTCTGCCTTGAATGCTTTGTACCTCTTTACCTGCTTTTTGGGGGGTGGCTGTCCCCCCCAGACCAGTTCCGCCCACACAGCTTTGTGGTCGGTATCAAGGTCTACCTCGTCGACGCCGAAGCTTGCCTCCTCCGCCAGCTCGGAAGAGACGCAGATGTAATCCAGTAGATGCCTTCGTCCACCTACATTTTCCTGCCTAGACCACCAATATTTGTCCCCCCGTGGTTGCGAAAACCCACTGAGATTGCGCAACCCCGTGGCAACAAGCATCGCAGCCAGCAACTCACCATTCTCACTCCTAACCCCTCTACCCCTCTCATCTATCTCGCCAAAGAGGCCCACCACTCCCTCCTCCCGCGCTATTCTGGCGCCAGCTTAGCATTAGCATCACCAACCGTAACCACATGACCTTTGGTGGCGAAGTAGGAGACGGCCGCCTGCCACGCCTCATAGGCTGCAATAGATTCCTCTCGTTGATTTTCTTGGGGGAAGTAGCCGTTGCCGACGAACACATCCGACGCCGTCGCGCTCCCAGACGACAGCCTCACCCACAATTGCTGTGGGTGTGGAACAGGCGCCTGTACAATGGTAGCGCACGGTGCCAGATAGTTGGCCACCAACGTCAAGACTCCCCCCAAGAGACGCGAGCCCGCACCAGTTGCAGCCGCTTTGCCGAGGACTGCGAAGCCGTCGACTTGGAGCTTCTCCACCTTCTGCGACGATAGGTTGTGCTCCTGGACTCCGACGATCACCCAGCCTCGCTCCTTGTAGTGCTCCGGCCATTCCCCAAAGCCTGGGCTATCCGCACCCACTTTGCCTTGCCAATTATGTGAGGCCACCCTCAGTGGGAAGCCTTTCACAAATTGGGAAGAACGAAGCTGATGCCGATGCCTGCGCTTCGGTTGAGCCCGCCTGGAGCCCTCCGCCACCCTCCACGGCCCATCCTGCACCCTCCGCCCCAGCTCCTCCAGCTCCCGCATCCCGCCCCACTCCGCCAAGGGAGATTCACCGCTTGAGTCTTCGCCCTGGGGCTCGTCGACTTCCACGTCGAGCACCCAGTAGCCAAACCCCTGCTTGCGAAGCTCCCTCTGCATCTCTACATACTGGGCACCCCCCCGTGCAGCCCGCTGCTTCTCTCTTTCCCGGAAAGTCCTACCCGTCGCAACGTGAACCTTTCCCGTGAAGAACTTACGCTCCCGCAGCAGCCGCACCATCTTCTCCGCCTCCTCACAAGACGCACATTTAATCCGCAAATGTCGCCCACTACCTCTGCCCGCGAATTCCACCTCGACTTCCCCGAGACCGAGAATTCGGAGCTCTCGCGCCATGACCACTGTCTGAGAGACATGCGATAGCCCCCATACTATGCAACATCTCTTATCCAGCTCATTTCGTACCTTCCTCCGCCACCTCCTCGGTGGCGGTACCGCTTGCCTCACGCCGTGACCAGACCTTTCCGGACGTGACTTCTCTTCCGAGGTTGGGGAGGGTGATCGAGATGCAGCAGGATTGCTGGCTCTACGTGATTCAGGTTGCCCGTCAGGTACGCGAGCACTCGACCACCCCACCCCGGCCGAGTAGCCATCACCACCCGCAGGCGCACTCCCACGGGGAACGTCTAAACCTGAAGGATTGCCGCCTTGACCCATAGGGCCAGCACTAGCGGCCGCGCTCTTCGCATAAGAACCTGACATAAGTGGTATGGGACCCCGGTGCCGCATTGATCGAGTTGTAAACTCGATAAATGAGGACCCAGGTGGGGTTATTTAAAGCTCAACCCTTAAAAAGCATACGTGTACGTATGTATAGGAATACACACAAACACTCACCTGCATCCGTAACCAGGCACGAGGCAGGACCCGCTGTGCATCATCGAGGTAGGTGTCGTGGCAAACCACCCTGCGTCCGATAAACGCTGCAAGTGAGTCATCTACCGAGAGCACAGAGTGACAGGCCCGTGCACGTGTACCCACCACCCCATAACCCTCCGCCAGAGCAACCCCATGGCATCCGCAGGATGAGCACGAAGAGTGCTGAGAGAGAGGGTGAGCCAGGAGCCCCTCCGGTCCGTCGTTACTTTGGTCATTTAGTCGTTTCAAGGCTTGTGGTAAGGTGTAGGGCCTCTCGCCTTCGTACAAACTCCGACCGACAGTAGTTTGGTTGACCATCGTTCGCGGTGACCCTCTGAACACAACCCCCTCCCCCAGTGCCCACCCCTTGTGATTCCAGAGGCCACCCCGAGCCAAGAGCCATGAGTATGATGAGCAACTCACATGAGTTACTCTCAGTAATTGGGACCCGTCTCATAAATCAATGGAACGCTTATCGTGCGCCCCTCATAGGCTCAGCCCGCCCATGTGAAAGCTAGGCCTCGCCCAAAGCAAAGCAAAGCAAAGCAACAAAAAAAAAAAAAAAAAAACAAAAAAAAAAAAAAAAAAAAAAAAAAAAAAAAAAAAAAAGAAGAAAAAAGAGAGAGAGAGAGAGAGAGAGAGAGAGAGAGAGAGAGAGAGCGAGCGAGAGCGAGGCCGCCGTGGCTCGCCCGCAATCCAGCTGGGTGCACCTCGTCACAACCACTCATCGGCGTGAGCTCATAGCTGTGTGCGACATAGGTACAAGAGCAAGAGGAGAAACAGTGTGCCAGCGTGGATGTGTGGGTGAGGCAGTGCGGTGAGGCAAAGCAGCGATGCCAGTCGAATCCCTGGAGACGGAACCTAGCATCAAAAACATCGTATAAGTCTACCCCAGGCCTCCATCCACCGAGTGGTGAGCTCGATAAAAGAAGACCCGAGTGGGGTTATTTAAAGCTCAACCCTTAAAAAAGCATAAACATGTACGCCGCCAGGAACCCAACAACAATAACATAGCAGCCAGGAACCCAACAACAATAACATAGCAGCCAGGAACCCAACAACAATAACATAGCAGCCAGGAACCCAACAACAATAACATAGCAGCCAGGAACCCAACAACAATAACATAGCTTCCGTAACCAGCCTTCAGGAACCCGCCTCAGTTACCCGCCCCCGTAACCAGGCCAGAGACGTGACGTACTATGCATCATTGAGGTGTCGTGGCAAGCCACCCTGCGTCCGATAGAAGCTACAAAAGAGTCATCTACCGAGAACACTAAGTGACAGGCCCGGTCACATGCACCCAACACGTCCCGACCCTCCGCCAGAGCATCCCCATGGCATCCGCAAAGTGAGCACGAGGGGTTCTGGGAGAGAGGGTGAGTCAGGAGCCCCGCGTCCAGGCAGTCGCTACTGTGGCAGTTGAGTGATTTCAAGGCTTGTGGAAATGTGTGGGGCCTGTCGCCTTCATACCCACTCATACCGACAGTAGTTTAGTTAACCAACCTGTCCAGTGACCCACTGAGCCCAACCCCCTCCCTCAGATAACCCCCACCCCCCGCACCCCGAATGATACCAGAGGCCACCCCGAGCCAAGAGCCGTGAGCGTGGTGAGAGAGCTTCTCTCAGTAAAAGTTTCCGTCTCATGAATCAGTGGAGCACTGATTATGTACCCCTCATAACAAGCTGCCAACGGCCCCAACCCCACCGTGTGGCGGTGACACCCAACCATGTATTGGTGCCCCCCATAATAATAATAATAATAATAATAATAGTGCTTCTCTATCAATGGCTGATGCATTTCTGCACATGCGCCTCCATCGTCTCACCCGTGAGGGGAGTACGAAGAATTGACGATAAGCTCTAATGACACCCCCGCAAGGGCAGTTCCAACACTTCCAGACGGGCCGGTATGTTCAATGAAAATACTGGTCCAGACGGATCGGTATGTTCAATGAAAATACTGGTGGCACCGACGGGAATCGAACTGGCGACAGGGTCCAGATGGTAGAACTTGACCACTGGGCTATCACGGTGTCCAATAATAATAATAATAATAATAATGATAATAATAATAATAATAATAATAATAATAATAATAATAATAATAATAATAATGATAGTGCTTCTCTGTCAATGGCTGATGCATTTCTGCACATGCGCCTCCATCGTCTCACCCGTGAGGGGAGTACGAAGAATTGACGATAGGCTCTAATGACACCCCCGCAAGGGCAGTTCCAACACTTCCAGACGGACCGGTATGTTCAATGAAAATACTGGTGGCACCGACGGGAATCGAACTGGCGACAGGGCCCAGATGGTAGAACTTAACCACTGGGCTATCACGGTGTCCATAATAATAATAATAATAATAATAATAATAATAATAGTGCTTCTCTGTCAATGGCTGATGCATTTCTGCACATGCGCCTCCATCGTCTCACCCGTGAGGGGAGTACGAAGAATTGACGATAGGCTCTAATGACACCCCCGCAAGGGCAGTTCCAACACTTCCAGACGGACCGGTATGTTCAATGAAAATACTGGTCCAGACGGACCGGTATGTTCAATGAAAATACTGGTGGCACCGACGGGAATCGAACTGGCGACAGGGCCCAGATGGTAGAACTTGATCACTGGGCTATCACGGTGTCCAATAATAATAATAATAATAATAATAATAATAATAATAATGTATCTCCTGCCAATTGCTGAGCCAAAAGGCCATGTGCATCCAGTCCTCCATTCCATAAGGAAAGTCTCCACACCAATCGGTGGAATGAAGGAAGTGACGGCATAGAACATTACTCTAGGAGCTTTATACCAATCAGCCCATGGAAAGGACCGATGGCCTATGTACTCCCTAATAATAATAATAATAATAATAATAATAATAATAATAATAATAATAATAATAATAATAATAATAATAATAATAGTGCTTCTCTGTCAATGGCTGATGCATTTCTGCACATGCGCCTCCATCGTCTCACCCGTGAGGGGAGTACGAAGAATTGACGATAAGCTCTAATGACACCCCCGCAAGGGCAGTTCCAACACTTCCAGACGGGCCGGTATGTTCAATGAAAATACTGGTCCAGAAATAGACCGGTATGTTCAATGAAAATACTGGTGGCACCGACGGGAATCGAACTGGCGACAGGGCCCAGATGGTAGAACTTGACCACTGGGCTATCACGGTGCCCAAAATAATAATAATAATAATGATAATAGTGCTTCTCTGTCAATGGCTGATGCATTTCTGCACATGCGCCTCCATCGTCTCACCCGTGAGGGGAGTACGAAGAATTGACGATAAGCTCTAATGACACTCCCGCAAGGGCAGTTCCAACACTTCCAGACGGGCCGGTATGTTCAATGAAAATACTGGTCCAGAAATAGACCGGTATGTTCAATGAAAATACTGGTGGCACCGACGGGAATCGAACTGGCGACAGGGCCCAGATGGTATATAATGATAATAATAATAACAATAACAATAACAATAACAATGATAATCACCTCCTTCCTCATACAGGTCGTATGCGGCCGCATCATGCAACGCGTAGATTTGGAACACGTAGATAAACACACCTGGATAGATAGATAGATAGATAGATAGATAGATAGATAGATAGATAGATAGATAGATAGATAGATAGATAGATAGATATCGACTAATGTCAGAAAAAAGGAGCTTCTGATTTCGTCAACCAAGGAAGTCTGTGGGTAAAGTATTAACCCGATGCCCAGCTAAGCCGTGATGTTTGCACGGAAGGGATTGATACAGGCGATACCAAAGCTCCCTAGTACCAGGCGGGGCCAGGGCTCGTTCCATAAGCGCCCCTTGCAGAACGAGCTCCCACCTCCATTACAGAGGACCCAGTAAGCAGATGGAGTTTCGAGACTGTTCGACAGTCTAGTATAAACCGACAGAGCACTGTGGGTTTTATTCCGGGCTCAACAAGCGAGAAAGGGCACCCTGAGGGAACAGGATTGTGCTTCCCGTCGCTATTTCGGCATGTGACTTATAGGCGTATGGCTAGGCACACATAAGGCACCCCACCACGGGCCCAGCACACCCACACCATCCCCTAATTCTCTGTCTGTCGAAAGATGGCACCCATTTCAAAAAACCAAGCCCAAGGGAGGGTCAGTGACACCTCAAGTGGCCTTGGTTCACTCCGTGGAGTAAGTGATGAGATCAACTGATGAGATATCGACTAATGTCAGAAAAAAGGAGCTTCTGATTTCGTCAACCAAGGAAGTCTGTGGGTAAAGTATTAACCCGATGCCCAGCTAAGCCGTGATGTTTGCACGGAAGGGACTGATACAGGCGATACCAAACCTCCCTAGTACCAGGCGGGGCCAGGGCTCGTTCCATAAGCGCCCCTTGCAGAACGAGCTCCCACCTCCATTACAGAGGACCCAGTAAGCAGATGGAGTTTCGAGACTGTTCGACAGTCTAGTATAAACCGACAGAGCACTGTGGGTTTTATTCCGGGCTCAACAAGCGAGAAAGGGCACCCTGAGGGAACAGGATTGTGCTTCCCGTCGCTATTTCGGCATGTGACTTATAGGCGTATGGCTAGGCACACATAAGGCACCCCACCACGGGCCCAGCACATCCACACCATCCCCTAATTCTCTGTCTGTCGACAGATGGCACCCATTTCAAAAAACCAAGCCCAAGGGAGGGTCAGTGACACCTCAAGAGATAGATAGATAGATAGATAGATAGATAGATAGATAGATAGATAGATAGATAGATAGATAGATAGATAGATAGATAGATAGAGTGCATACCCCATATCACCAGCAAGGTAGTCCAGACAAGCGCCATTTGAAACCTGTATGTATGTATGTATGTAGTGTATATATGTATGTATGTATGTATGTATGTATGTATGTATGTACGTACGTACGTATGTACGTACGTACGTACCGTACGTACGTACGTACGTACATACGTACGTACATACGTACGTATGTATGCATGTATGTATGTATGTATGTATGTATGTATGTATGTACGTACGTACGTACGTACGTACGTATCTATGTGTGTATGTGTGTATGTATGTATGTATGTATGTATGTATGTATATGTATGTGTATGTATGTGTATATATGTATGTTATGCATGTATGTATGTATGTATGTATGCATGCATGCATGTATGTATGTATGTATGTATGTATGTATGAATGAATGTATGTATGCATGTATGTATGCATGTATGTATGTATGTATGTATGTATATGTATGTATGTATGTTATATAATATGTATAATATGTATG